>CATQJA010002398.1:0-20005 GCA_958295435.1 Mesorhabditis spiculigera
CCAAATCCCGGATCTCCATATTGCATCACCATACGGGCCAAGGAATTACCCGTGGTGAGCGATTGAATCAATATTTTTCCGGATCCGTCATAGCAACCGCCGAATCAATCGTAATACAGGTGAATAAATGTGCAACGACAAATGTTCGACAAAAAAATCACCATTTATTTTCGCATAAGCCATTTGAAAATCTTGATCTCGATTAGCTCATCCAGGGCCCTAAAACTCGACCAGATTCTCTTCCTGGAACTACTAAAGAAATGAATCTGTTCTGCTTCATAATGCATTGATCGAGAGCTTAGCCTACCAAGCAAAAAAGATCGCGAAAGTCCGCGATAGTGTCTTCTGTCAGCGGAATTTGGAAGGGCTTGGCGATCCTGCTGAGGTCAGCCCCTAAATTCAGCGGGATCGAAGCAGCGACTTGCATTGTATGGATTGCTTTAATAACGTTTGAACCGAAAATAATGGGGTTTTGCTCGTTATGTGAATTTGCGCAGGAACAAAACGAACTTGTGCAGAATTGTTGGCTGTTGCCATCGGGAAACCGCCTCAAAAGCTATGCATAATTTTTTGCCCGGTAACAATAAATTTGGACAGCTATTTGATAAATTCTTCTTCCACAATTCAGTAAGAGGCCTTTGATGAGGTGTAATTCACTGACTGAATTGCCGGCTGCATTTCTCGCAGTGTCTCTCACCTGCTAGACTGTAGCCATAGAGTTGCCGGCGGAAATCTGACGTCGGGATCGCGTCGACTTCCGCTTGGGGGCTATCCGTCATGATCTATTTTGAGAAGTTTTGCAGACCTGTTACTGAAGAAGAAGGCAGCTCCTAGATCCGGGTAGAGTTCCCCACGCAAGGTAGCCAAGGTACTGATCAACGAGATCGAGTAACAGGGACACTGTCTTACTCAGCAATAGTGTGATTCAAAGCGGCGAGCCTCGTGACATTCTTGCGGCCAACGGCAAATACGTAGTCGTAATACCAATACACGTTAGTATATGAATGGAAAGCATTATCGATGTCAAATTCGCTCTGAAGTGGTGAATTATTCCCTGTGATAAGATACCTGGCCTACAACCCCACCAGCTATTACAAGCGAAAACCGCAGATCTTGTAACTCTTTGAACATGGTGATCGCTGCTTCTGTCATCAATGTGATTTGCTCGCCGAACGAATCCTGCAAAAAAGCTTTTCGCTTCGAACCCGCTTCCTAACTATCATCATCCGGGAACGAAACGTCAGATTCAGATGCAATCAAATTGTGAACGATGTGAGCAGAGCCGGAACAAACCAGAAATTTCGGGGGCGGGGGAGTGGGTACAATATTTTTAGCCGAAGCAACACGCTCTTTTGCAGCGAAATTTTCGATAAAAAGAAAAAATGCCGCAGGCAAAGTTTTTTGGAAAAATGGTGTTGATGGCACTAAAAATCGACTTTAAAACCGCAATAAAAAGCGCCGCAGGCAAGAATAAGATACATAAGAAAAAATCCACCCCCGCCCTTACGGACCGGCATGTACGGGCAGGCCCGTACGGGAGCCGAGATTTCGGGGGGCACCGAAAAATTTTATGACGACCTCCCCCCCGTCACCACTTTCAGAACCACCGAGAATCGCTTCTATAACAGCGCCGCAGGCAAAAAAGTGTATAAAAACGCTTTCGTTGCGCTCAAATTGGTATGAAAACCTCACGGGCAGACGCCGCAGGCCAGAATTTTTGTACAAAATTGATGCGCTAACGAAAAACCAGCGCCTCAGACGAAAAATTTTTGGAAAATCGTCTTAAAAATAGTAATAAAGCGCCGCAGGCAGAAAATTTTTTGAGGAAAAATCCTGAGGGTTCCCCCGGTAAGATTTAGCCGAATGGTCTCAAACTTTTCGCTATTTTCGCCATTTTGGTCGGCATTTATTTATTTATTTTTTTTTTAAACGCCATTCGATAAAGTGTCAAAAATATACGAAGAGTTTTAATTTAAGCCTACAATAATGTAAAATATGCCTCGCAGACAAAATGTTTACAAATAAAATTGATACATTCCCGAAAAACTAGCGCCGCAAGCGAAAATTTTTGGAAAAATAGGTTTTATGGCAGTTTAAATTGTTTTAAAAACAATAATAAATAGCGCCGGAGGCAGAAAATTTTTTATGAACTTTTCGGACCTCGCTTTACACGGCGCGATACGCGAAAAATGGGGCGTTTCCGCGGCTCACTTACCAATGCTTCTATCGATCCATCTAAGATAAAGATCAGCATGCAGAACTCGGCAGAAGGTGTCGGAAGCGTTGGTCCAGTAGGGTAGGGCGTCGGATCGGGTGGAAAGGTTGGGCTATCGGATGGCTCCAGTTGATATCGACAATATTCGTCTGCCGCATGGAGCATGGTTTCCGTGAGAGGGAGCCCGACTGGATGCGCTATGCGCCCAAGATTGGCACCTAGAATTCCGGAAGGTTATTTTTAGTGACACTGTGTGGCTGCTTGGGGACTCTTCATGACAAAGCGACGCAGGCGCTGCGCCTTGAAGACTTACGCAGGCGCTGCGCCTACTGAATCGGTAAATTAGTCTAATTAGCAATCAGTATGCTGCATTTCATTTGTCGATAAATCAACTTTGAGGTGAATAAATGAATTATCGAGGGGAAAGAGGCGAATTTTTGAAAAGACAAGAAAGTTACCTGAGAATGCATGTCCATATCTGACTAACGTATTAGATCCGTAAAATGGTGGTACGGCATCGACCTCGGCTTGATCACTTAAAACAAAATAGGTTTTAGTCATTTACCATTTTATTCATATGCGGGACACTACTGTTATAGTACTTTACCAGTGTTACTACTGTAACATTGTCTAGCTAGCCAAAAATGTTGCTAAAGTCTCGAGCACTGAAGATGGTGGATAATAAGCGACTCAGAACGCACATTCCAGCTACCTTACACCCGATTGGTCGCAAAAGTGGACCGAGGTGTATAAGTGTCGAAATAACTAATAGCTACTATAGTTTTTCCGTTAGCAAAAATAAACACTCGTTGCCGTTTTTCCTGGTTTATTGGGAAGCGGACCTCTAAATATTAAGCAACGCGGCGACACATCTTTACCCAGGAAATGCTTTCCTGAAAAAAATGACCCAGGATAATAAGCTCCAAATTCATCGCTGATCTTAAAGTGGCCAGGAAAGCCCGGATAAAGCAAGCATAAAGCCGGTTTTAACTCCAAAATTGGCATGAATCGTCTCTGCTCCCTCTCGCATGGATCCACTCTCTACCCCGTCTTTTGCATTGGCATTTCCGTCTGGCAACTTGCTTTTATCATTCTATTATCAACAAATTATCGATGGGCCCTGATCTACGCGGGCCTTCCTGATCCCCTTAGGCGAAGGGAGAGATTCTTAGCCGTAAGTCGATGCAAATCGATGCAAAACCGAAAAAACCGCTGGCAAATGTTGGAAAACAGTCTTTTCGCGGTGGCTCGAAAACCACTGTAGTGGTGAGGTTATAGCTGAGGCATATTGTTGTTTAGAGTATGATACATTTCTGCGTTCTAACAAACTTATTCCACAGCGTAGGGTCACCGGCGGAGGATTAATCTAAGGTGGAGGGGTTAGCGAAAGGTTCGCATGTTAATAAAAATGAAATATTGATTGCGCTTTATTATTCACTTTTCGCAGCAGATCAGCATCCAAGCCCAGACAAACCTGTTTGTGAAGATCAGGGCAATCTCCCTGTCGGAATCAGCGCATGATCGCCAAAGGCTTAGCGATGCCATCTGGCTAAAGTGGTGAAAAATGTAGTGCAAATGGGGGGTTATTACTCCGCGATCGTCGTATTCCCGGCATTTGCCATTGACACGTTTTGATTCAGCTCTTCCCAACGAGTAATGAGCCATTTGTAATCAGAGCTGCAGCGACGGACCGAATCGCCCTTTGCAAAATTTTCACAGGGTTAGTGAGTTTGACCTGTCCAAAAATCTTAACACAAATCGAAAACCCGTAGGGAGCGGCTACAGCCTGTTGAATGATTGGTAGGGCTAACTGTATCATATATTCCACCTGCGTCGGATATGTCTCCTAAATTGGGCAAGTTCTTTGCACGAATCAAAAGTGTCCATTGTCTACATAGCAGAAGGTATCTGAAGTATTGCATACAATGCTGGACATAATTTTACGTCCACCAGATTTTTTCAGTGTTTTGGCCGGCACGATGGAGTGTCGCGGAAGCCACTTTTGGGCAGTTTATAACACCCAACAGGCGACTACTGGGACTAAAAACACCCACAAAAAAATTTTAGATTTTTTGTAAATTAACTTTTCGTAATAAAGCAGCTCTGGCGCGTGGACAAAATTTTTCGTCCACTCGCAAAATCGACAGAAATCCCGCGTTTTTCAAAATTTCCAATCATTCCTTTTGATTTTGGCTTTAGTTGCCGTTTTTCGTGTTGGGCCACGATAACAAGTTGTACGCCCCGGCAAATGGGGGTCTGACGCCTACAGGAACATCAAAACGGAATTCGCTTGTTTTGGACTCTAATTCCCAAATTCCTTCCTGGATATTGTGTCGGAAAGGCCCTAGTCATGCCGAACGACGTTACAGTCAGGACAGATGGTTGGGCAAGTCAGAAAACCGATTTCAAGGGGCCGACGTCAGCGTGGAGTTCGGCTGTCTTGATGATTTGGGGCGAAATCCCGTCGGGAAAAGCCGTTTTGGTTCCGCTGTTGTCCCGAAAGCGTCGAGTCCGCAGAGTCGATCCGAGAGTTGATCAGAAATGATTGAAAAACTTGAAAAACGCAGGATTTTAGTTGATTTTTGCAAGTGGACGTAAAATTTTGACCACTGCCAGAGCTGTTTTATTACGAAAAGCTAATTTTAAAAATCTAAAAATTTTCTGAGGATGCTTCAGTCCCAGTAGTCGCCTGTTGGGTGTTATAAACTGCCCAAAAGTGGCTTCCGCGAAAACTCCTTCCTGCCACCAAAATAACCGAAAAAATCAGGTGGACGTGAAATTATGTCCAGCAGTGTAGTCTATTCATCCGCGAAGGGTTATCATCGTCAAAGGTTTTCACGGGAATAAAATGTTATTCCTGTCGGCCCCGCCAGCTTGATGGAATCTGCAAACCACGTACCCAACCTTCCACTGACGCATCCAGCAAAATGCAGAGTCCGCAGCTGGGAGGATAATACACATCCGTTGTGGTGATGGTAGTGGATGTCGGTTCCTCGCTCGTTGGCTGCACGGTGGAGGTTTGGATCTGTTCGTCGCATAAGCGAATAGCAGCATCAAAGATAGCCAGAGGAGAGAGCATAGTAACGGGCATTGCCGCAAAAGCCGATGTGTCTTTTCCATCAAAAACGAAGGAAGTTTTGCATCGAAGGCACACTAACCTGCCACTCCTACGGTTTGAGCTATCTTGTTGTACCCGCGGCCAGCAGCGGGAAATTTGCTCTGGTCACTGTAAGATTTCGGATTAAATTAGACTCGAGGCAGTGTGTCAAGTTGTTTGAGAAAGTTCTGCTCACCTTCCGGTAAAAAGTACAATCACTGCATCCTCCACTGGCCAAGAACTCAGCGCCTCGGTGGCACTAGAATGGATAGCTGGGGGGTTTTGCTTAGCAATACTAACGAAATAATGTCGAGATTGCCTCCCTGCATCCCAAAGCTGACTGGAACTTCATTCATGTCATAGTAAAAATCCGTCGGTATAGGGCCGTCAAATGCTCCGCCACGACTATATCTCCAGAATGCCATCGAGATATTGAAACCATTTGCTCCGGCACCGGTGTATAGATCAACCATTGTTGCCATCAGGGTTGCTGCCTCGGATTTCTAAAACCCGAATTCGGGGATATCTGGTTAATCTTAGCCTGTTAAAACCGTACGAAACTTGAAGCTTTATCAAAAATGCGCAAAATTTGTCGAAAATCTACGAACAAGGAGATAGAAAATTGACAAGCCTACCGGGGCAGCATCCGTTACGTCCGCAACCAGTAACACTTTGCATTGCTGCTGAATCGGCAGTTCCAACGCAGCGGCGTGTTTGAAAAAGACTCCACAACAGAATAGGAAAGACAGTAAGCTCCTCTGCAGTAGCAGCAGAACCATTCTTTGCTTCTAGCGCTTCTTCGCGTCAACAACAACAGCGAATGCAAGTGGGCACAGAAGGTATTCTCATCCTGCCCATTAAAGCCTGGCAGCCCGATCTGATAAGACATTTTGCACGTGAAGGTCGTTGTCGTTGTAAATTTTTGAAGAAGTTCTCGGGGTACTTATCAGCGGAAAGAAGCTTCCCAAAAGAGCTAAACAGATTTCCAGCACGAGTGCTTCGTGGAGGCAATGTCGGTAAGCGTATAAAAGAGCTGGTCAGGTACGGCCAAACAGCAAGATGAATCATTGAATTGCGCTTTCATCCTTCTTCTAGTTGTCTTGATTACAACGACGTTTGTAGAGGAAGTTGAGGTCGAGGAGGTCAAAAACTCCGGCTTGAAAGATTTTCGTTTTTTAAATTCGTCCGTATATCCTTATCCCTTCTGTAATTACCCTAAAACCTCGTGTATAGGTCCGGTACAATTTGGTTCCGTACCAATACAAATGACACCAAATAATGTGCGTAGGGTACAATTCGGCCCAAAAGCTAGGTAAGCCAAAAGAGCCGGTTCTCAGGGCCTCATGCAGCAATTTCTTTCATTAAACCACTCAAATTGTTGGAAATGGGAAAAGTCCAAAATGCAGACACCCAAAACGCAGAATGCTAAAACGCAGACAGCCAAAACGCAGACAGCCAAAACGCAGACAGGACAAAACGCAGACAGCCAAAACGCAGACAACCAAAACGCAGACAGCCAAAACGCAGACAGCCAAAACGCAGACAGCCAAAACCCAGACACTGAATATGCTGACACCGAATATGCAGATACCTGATTCACCTAATTCGACAGCGATGACAACTTTCGCATATCGTCCAAAATCTTATCATCCCAAAATCAAAATTCTCAAACATCCCAAAAATTATCATCGCCTGTTATTATATCAGCAGTTGTATTTCGGTTGGGAAGAATAACGTGTTGAGTTATGAGATGGTTTTGGCTGTTTGCATATTCAGTGGGGTCAGCATATTCGGTGTCAGCATATTCAGTGTCTGCGTTTTGGCTGTCTGCGTTTTGGTTGTCTGCGTTTTGGCTGTCTGCGTTATGGCTGTCTGCGTTTTGTCCTGTCTGCGTTTTGGCTGTCTGCGTTTTGTCCTGTCTGCGTTTTGGCTGTCTGCGTTTTGGCTGTCTGCGTTATGGCTGTCTGCGTTTTGAATTTCGGTGTTACGGCTGGAATTCGTTGGAAATAGTCGAAATACGAACAAATATTCCATCAAAATTGCAAAAATACCATTCGTGAGCGGCGTTATTTGCAAGAAACCGAATAAACGAAACACACCTAATGACGGTCATACGGAATTACGGACGCTCCGTACACATGAAAATTTTCACCCGGAACTATACACGGGGAGGACCTATACACGAGGTTTTAGGGTAGCTGTTGTACTACAACGACTTTCTATTGTCATGTCATATATTGGTTACTATCTATCGATCAACAAACTCCCGTCCCAAAAACCGGTACAATCGCATGTGTAATTTTGCTTGTGCGTACGCGGAAGCAGAAACTTGTATTCATCACTTAGGTCATCCATAGGTGCAGTACTTCTCGCCAACAATCTAGTAGACCTAAAACTGGCAAATGCGTTTTGGAGTGGATTTAGGCGTAGACCGAAATCTGGAGCTGCAGCCCAGCTTGGTAAAATTATTCATACTTTTTTTTCATTCACTCCTTTCTCCATCAGGGACGTACCAAATCCCGATTTTTTCGGGGTTGGGGGCGACAACTCCCAAAAAAAGCCTCCCTCCCCCGTGAGAATCTTTTCAAATCGCGTGTATCACGACTAAAATGTTCACAATGCTGCGAAAAACGGCGCATCAGGCTGAAAAATTAGCGAAGATTTTGATAACTGAACTAAAAAAACAACGCCGCAGGCAGAAAAATTTTGGGGAAAAATAATAGGGGGCGGGGGGCAAAATTTTGTCCTTTACGAACTTTCCAGCTTTTGGCCAATTTGGGGGGGATGGGGAGCCGGCAAGAGAGGCAGGTTCCCCCCCGCCCCCTTTCGAACGCCCCTGCTTACCATACATAAACTACGAAATTCGGAAATAGTTTCTTCATTTAGAGGCAATTTTAGCGGCTTAGCAATCCTGCTCATATCTGCACCCAGACCCGTAGGAGGGGGGGGGGCCCAGGGGCCCTGGGCCCCCCGAAAGCGGTCGAGGTCCAAAAAATTCATAAGGGGGGACCCTTATGATTTTTAGTTGCAAAAATTTTTCTGCCTGCGGCGCTGTTTATTACTGTTTTTCAAATAGTTTTTACTTATATAAAGCCTTTTTTTTCAAAATTTTTTGCCTGCGGCGCGGGTTTTTCATTGGTGAAGCAATTGTTCCTAAAAATTTTTCGCCCACGGCGCGTTTTCTGCCGTGTTTTCACAAGAATTTGAGTGTAGCAAACGCTTTTTGCGATTTTTTTTGCCTGCGGCGAAATTATTGACGCGATTTTCGGATATTAAAAGTGGCGACCGGGGGGAGGGGGGAGGTCGCCAAAATTTTTGCCCCACCCCGAAATTTCGGTTCCGCTACGGGCCTGTCTGCACCTGAAATAGGAGAGGTTGTTCCAAAATATTTAGTAGAAAATATAGTTATAAATATAGTTATATAAAATATTATCTATTCCCGCAAGATCCATCCAAAAAGAGCTTAAATCCCTGCAAACCCGGCAAAAATCAGCGACCTTTGCCCTTTGCCTGCTTTCAAGTGTGAGCAGCGATTTGTGTTTTCCCACCCAACCATTCGTCATCATTGAACATCTATCTACACGCCCACGCCCTTTACCTTCGAAAATCATCGCTGGTGGCGGCGTCCCTATTTTTGGTAGTTGAATAGGTTAATCGAATAAAGAAATTCTTGCCCTGCCACAACTCCAGACATCCCCGGACACTTGAAAAGCAGGTTTTTACCGCGAAAGACCGAAGGACCACGGAAGGAAGGTACACGCACGCAAAGAAAGACAAAAATAAGAAACATGAAGGTAGAGAAACGTTATTTCCAGGAAATCGGCAGCTAGGAGGGTAACATACAATAAGAGCGCGGGTGTCCTTCGTGAGGGTGAATTAGCTGGGATGGGTATAATATAGGATGTGGATCGGGGTGGGGTAGATGCCAATAAAAGCATTATGAGTTCCCGACTACCTCTAATTGTTCTTCTACTCGTTGCTCTGATTGCCATGACGCTAGCTGAGCTTGGTGAGTTTCAAAAATATGCTGAGTGTCTATTCATGCGTAGAATTAGCCTCTCGATAAGCGTATGTGTTGAATTGAAATTTTGGCTGAATCGGACATTTTAGACCTGGCGCCAATCCAATTTGCTCTTTTCTAACAACTTTGAAAATTAAATATATTTTGGTCCATTAAACGTTAATACTTTCCATTTTTATAAGCCTCTACCATTAATGCGCCGGAGACCCGAAAGCCCGCCAAATTTAGTGCTTTCAAAACTTCCGCGACTGCTCCTATATTTTTTTCTGGAATTGGCCCCAATTAACTTTTAACATTCGCCTTTTATAATTTTTAATTTACCTTTTTACCTTACCTTTAACTTTTTAGCCCCCGATCGACCGCTGAGCCGGGCAAAACGTCAATATAACTACTATGGCTATGGATACCGCTACCCGGTTGGATATGCTTTGAACACCTGGTCGTACAGCCCGTACAACTACAACTACCAAATCCCGGATCTCCATATTGCATCACCATACGGGCCAAGGAATTACCCGTGGTGAGCGATTGAATAAATATTTTTCCGGATCCGTCATAACAACAGCCGAATCAATCGTAATACAGGTGAATAAACCAGCGCCGACCCCCCGCTACGCGGGGGTTCAGCGCTGGCCTCCCCCCACACAATTTGAATTTCGAATTTGAATGCAGAATTTGGCTGAATTCCTGGACGCGGGCGGACGGACATTAGAAATTTATATATAGTAGATGTGCAACGACAAATGTTCGACAAAAAATCACCATTTATTTTCGCATAAGTCAGTGGAAAATCTTGATCTCGATTAGCTCATCCGGGGCCCTAAAACTCAGATTCTCTTTCTGGAGGTAGTCAGAGAAAAAATGCATCGGTCGACAGTTCAGCCTACCAAGCAAAAAATATCGCGAAAGTCCGCGATAGTGTCTTCCGCCAGCGGGATTTGGAAGGGTTTGGCAATCCTGCTGAGGTCAGCCCCTGAATTCAGCCGTATCGAAGCAGCGACTTGCATTGTATGGATTACTTTAGTAACGTTTGAACCGAAAATAATGGGGGTTTGCTCGTCATGTGAATTTGCGCAAGAACCCAACCTAACTTGTGCAGAATTGTTGGCTGTTGCCATCGGGAAACCGCCTCAAAAGCTATGCATAATTTTTGCCCGGTAGCAATAAATTTGGACAGCTATCTGATAAATTCTTCTTCCGCAATTCAGTAAGAGGCCTTTGATGAGGTGTAATTCACTGACTGAATTGCCGGCTGCATTTCTCGCAGTGTGTCTCACCTGCTAGACTGTAGCCATAGAGTTGCCGGCGGAAATCTGACGTCGGAATCGCGTCGACTTCCGCTTGGGGGCTGTGCATCATGATCTATTTTGAGAAGTTTTGCAGACCTGTTACTGAAGAAGAAGGCAGCTCCTCGATCCGGGTAGATTTCCGAACGCACGGTAGCCAAAGTACTGATAAACGAAATAGAGAAATAGGGACGAGGTCTTACTCAGCAATAGTGTGATTCAATGCGGTAAGTCTCGTGACATTCTTCCGGTCAACGGCGAAAAAGTAGTCGTATAGCCAATACTCGGGGGTATATTTTTGGAAGGCATAATCGATGTCATATTCGCTCTGGCGTGGTCGGTTATTTGCTGTGAGTGTGTACCTGGCCGACAACTACACCAGCCATTGCAAGTCTAAACCGCAGATCTTGTAACTCTTTGAACATGGTCGCCGCTGCTTCTCTCATCAATGCGACTTGTTCGCCGAGCAGATCCTGCAATACAGATCGTTTGGTGTCTAAGTAAAAATGATGCTTTGGATGTCCGCTTTCTAACGAACTAGGGGGCCCCGAATAAACCAGGATTTAGAATTGGCTGGAACTTTGCATACAGCTAAATTTGGCCACGCTGATCGTCACCTCGTTTACCGAATTCGCTACAAATTTTTAAACTTCGAGACGTGTCCCTTTTAATGCGATCCTTTGGTTAAAATCGGAAACTTCGACCTCGTTTATTTTGATCTTCCCAGGCGATTTTGCAAAAAACAAAAAATCACGGACGTACTCAGAAAATTTTATCTCTCGAATGAGTCCCTAACTCAAAAATTTCGAAAACTGCAAAAAAGTGGAAAAATTCACGATACGATGATGCATGGAACATTTATTCGGGACCCCCTAGCACCACGTCAGGTTCAGACCCAAACAATTTGGGATCGATTCTATGTAAGGGCATGACGCAAAGTGGATTTTTGGACGCCAAATCAGGTCGCAAGACGGCAAACCAATGATTTGCACGGAGCGACACGAGAAAAAAAATGGGGCGTTCTCGCGGTCATACGTCGCACTTACCAATGCTTCTATCGATCCATCTAAGATAAAGATCAGTATGCAGGGCCCGGTAGAAGGTGTCGGAAGCGTCGGTCCAGTAGGGTAGGGCGTCGGATCGGGTGGAAAGGTTGGGCTATCGGATGGCTCCAGTTGATATCGACAATATTCGTCTGCCGCATGGAGCATGGTTTCCGTGAGAGGGAGCCCGACTGGATGCGCTAGGCGCCCAAGATTGGCACCTAGAATTCCGGAAGGTTATTTTTAGTGACACTGCGTGGCGGCTTAACGATGCTCTATATCGCAAAGGGGGAGGACTACACAGAGACGGAACCTACTGAATCGATAAATTAGTATGATTTGCAATCAGTATGCTGAAATTTTTTCGTCGGAATATCAAATTCCGTTTGCTGAATCATCGTAGCGAAAAGGCATTGAAATTTTGGCAAATTGAAAATGCAACCATATTATTGTTCAACAAAATCATATTTTAAAAAGAATTTCGACAGCATGGATATAGATAAAATGAAACCGAGCCTATGGAAAAAATAGCAGTACCGGATGTTCCAAAAAACGCCAACCCCTCGAACACGATGGGGTAAGGTCGCATCGGGATGACGATTACATCCTGCCAAAGCCTTCCAACGACGATTTTGAAACCGTCTCCATATCCACCTTACAAAATTGCACGTTTAAATAAAAACACGGTTACGAAGATTAATGCGAAATAACCCTGTCCAGTGCTTTCGAACGGTGTAAACCATCCCAATGCGACCCGTTCCTATCGAGTTAGAGAGGGACGTCTCTTTAGGATACCCTGTATTCGCTTATGAAATTACGCGCAAAAACATGCAAAAAGTTGGAACGAAGAAAGCCACCTGAGAACGCATGTCCATATATGGCAACCGGATACACACCAGAAAATGGAGGTGCGGCATCGACTTCCGCTTGGTCACCGAAATGAAAATGGTTTATAATATTTTATCATTTTATTCGTATGTGGGACCGATTTTACAGAACATTGTCTAGCCAGCGAGAAAAATTGCTAAATTCTCGCGGACTGAAGATGGTGGATACTAGGTGACCCAGAAAGAAAGTACTTGCGTCATTCCGCTCATCATACACCCGAGGTCGCAAAACTGGACCACAGGTCCCCCTCCCCCTAATAGCGCCCAGCCGCCACCACTAATACTTTCGCAAACATATCGACCCCTCTGGATCAACCACATATCTCGGCACACACAAGTTATAGCACGAAGGCTACAATAGCTTTTCTATTAGCACAAAATAAACACTTTTTTGCCTTTTCCTGGTTTAATGGGAAGAGGGTCTCTAAATATTAAAGGTACCATTCGCCTGAGGGAAGCGCCATATCCCAATGGGCCAGGGGACAGACGGGTGAGGTGAGGCGGCGCGGGGATATGAACGGTCGGACCAGGCCACGACAAAGGGGCCAAATTCCCGACAGCGGCCCACTTTTTTAAGCGGGATTTTAGTGCACCTTTAAGCGAACGTAAGGCGGCAATTCGTCCTTGCCCAGGAAATACTTTCCTGACCAGAATGACCCAGGAAAACGAGACAAAAAATGGTCGCTCATCTTAAAGGGACCAGGAAGGCCCGCATAAATTAAGCATAAACCGGTTTTATGCTCGAAACTAGCATAGATCGTCTCTGCTCCCTAGCGCAATAAACCCACTCTATATCTCGCTAACACTGTCTTGCAGTAGCATCTCTGTCTGGCTTACACTTGGCAATTATTGATGAGCCCTGATCTACGTGGACCTTCCCTATCCCTTTAAGCGAAAGAATGGATTCTTAGCCGGAAGTTAAATCCGTGCAAAGCACAACAAATTGCAGGCGAAGGTTGGAAAATAGTATTTTGGCGGGTTCTCGAAAATTACTGTAGCTCTAGGGCGGTAACGGATGACTATTGTTGCTTAGGGTCTGATACATCTCCTATCAAACCGATTCTGCCGGCGTAAGCTAACGAGTAGACCTCCCGAACCCCCCTAAAACCCCCGAAACCCCCCTCCCAACCCCCCTCTGTGTCCGTCTGCGTCTCTCCTCTTTCCGCACTATTTCGCCCCTCTCGCGCGAGATAGTGGGGAAAGGGGGAGGGAGCAGAGGGGGGTTCGGAGGGGGGTTAAGGGGGGTTTAGGGGGGTTTGGGAGGTCTACTAACGAGTGTGGAACGGCGGGTAGTACCGGGCGGGGCAGGTAACACAGGTGGAGGCATTAGCCAAATGCATTATGCACTATTATTCACGTTTTGATGCGGATCAGCGGAACACCCAGGCAAACCTGTTTGTAAAAATTAGTGCCAGCTGCCTCACGCGGCCGGTGCACGATTGCCAAATGCTGAACCATGCCATCTGGCTAAAGTGTTAGAAAAATCTATTGCAAATGCCGGTTATTACTCGACGATCGTCGTATTCTTCGCATTTGCTATTGTCACGTTGCGATTGAGCTCCTCCCAACCAGTAATGAGCCATTGATAATCACTGCCGCAGCCAACGCTCGAATCGCCCTTTGCAAAATTCTCACAGAGCTATTTGGTTTGACCTGTCCAAATATATAAAAACAAATCGGAAGCAAGTAGGGAGCGGCTACAGCCTGTTGGATGAGTGGCAGGGATATCTGCTTCATATATTCAACCTGCGCCGGATATGTCTCCTAAATTGGGCAAGTTCTTTCCACGAATCAAAATAGTCCTTATGGTCTACATAACAGGCCGTATCTGAAATATAGTATACAGTATGTCCCAAAAAAATCGACCCCCTCTAGCGGGCCGCAGTCATGTCCGATTGTGACGATTTAGGTATCCATCGAAAGCTCTCGAAAAGGCGAGAAAACAAACACTTTTCGTTTTTCCATATAGCCACTTTAATTCACTAAATTTAAGACCAAAATCCATGAAAACGGCAGATTTTATGCAAAATCAGCATGTTAATTGATTGCTAAAGCAATTATTGCATTCATGCAAAGCAAGTATTCCGGGGGGGGGGGGGACCAAATTTTTTCGGCACAGGCCTAGTTTTTTTATGAATTGCGGATGCGTTTCTAAATTGTTTTTAACTATTCCTGAGCATAAAAACTACACACACTTTAACCAAAGAAAATTAAAAAATTAAAATTAGGTCGAACAATCCTGTAGAACCTTTACGATTCGCGGGGGGGAAGACCCAAAATGACCAAATGTTCGACTTTTTCAAACATTTTTCTAAAGTTTTCTGAAAGTTATTCTGCTTTAAATAAAGTTAAAGCTTACTAAAAAGGATTCGAAAACACTTTATATTTGATTACTAGGTCAACCGGGACCAGGGTTGTTCATTTTGGGTCCGGTCCGCGTCCGTCCGGCCCGGGACGCGGACCCGTCCCGTCCACGCAATTTGCATAAAAAATGCGGACGGGCTGGGACGGGTCCCGGACGGGCCGGACGGACGCAATGCGGGTTGGGGCGTCCGCGCGTCCGCAATGCAAATGGCCGGAAGCACATGCAAAATCATTGCAAGCAAATTAACATCTTCGATCGATTGTTGTCTTTTCTTAATTTACATAGCTGCTTTACTTCGGAAAGAGGCGAAAACGGTCATTTCATCAATTATAATGCAAGTTTTGGCTGCCCGCGCTTTGCATAGCGGGCTACTTCCTGCGTCCGAGCCCGTCCGGCCCGTCCCGAAACCGTCCCAGCCCGTCCGCTCTGTCGGAGAAAATTATTCGGACGCGGACGGGTCCGGGCCCGCGTCCGTCCGAGCCCGTCCATGAACAACCCTGACCGGGACCACCAGGAAAAAAAATTGGTTCCCCCCCCCCGCCCCGGCCCCCCCCCCGGAATCCTAAAGAACCAATTATTCCACAAAAGATTATCAACGTCAAGAGGTTTTTTGCGGGAATAAAATGTTATTCCTGTCGATTTTGTCAGCTTGATGGAAACCACGTACCCAGCCCTCCACTGAAGCATCCAACAAAATGCAGAATCCGCAAATGGGAGGAAAATATAATTCCGTTGTGGTTATGGTAATGGTGGTCGGTTCCTCGCTCGTTGGCTCCACGGTGGAGGTTTGGATCTGTTCGTCGCATAAGCGAATAGCAGCATCAAAGATAGCCAGAGGAGAGAGCATAGTAACGGGCATTGCCGCAAAAGCCGATGTGTCTTTTCCATCAAAAACGAAGGAAGTTTTGCATCGAAGGCACACTAACCTGCCACTCCTACGGTTTGAGCTATCTTGTTGTACCCGCGGCCAGCAGCGGGAAATTTGCTCTGGTCACTGTAAGATTTCGGATTAAATTAGACTCGAGGCAGTGTGTCAAGTTGTTTGAGAAAGTTCTGCTCACCTTCCTGTAAAAAGTACAATCACTGCATCCTCCACTGGCCAAGAACTCAGCGCCTCGGTGGCACTAGAATGGATAGCTGGGGGGTTTTGCTTAGCAATACTCACGAAATAATGTCTAGATTGCCTCCCTGCATCCCAAAGCTGACTGGAACTTCATTCATGTCATAGAAGAAATCCGTTGGAACGGGGCCATCGAATGCTCCGCCACGACTATATCTCCAGAATGCCATCGAGATATTGAAACCATTTGCTCCGGCACCGGTGTATAGATCAACCATTGTTGCCATCAGGGTTGCTGCCTCGGATTTCTAAAACCCGAATTCGGGGATGTCTGGTTAAGCTTAGTCTGTTAAAACCGTACGAAACTTGAAGCTTTATCAAAAATGCGCAAAACCTGCCAAAAATATACGAACCAGAAGATAGAAATTGACAAGCCTACCGGGGCAGCATCCGTAACGTCCGCAACCAGTAGCACTTTACATTGCTGCTGAATCGGCAGTTCCAACGCAGCGGCGTGTTTGAAAAAGACTCCACCACACAATAGGAAAGACAGTAAGCTCCTCTGCAGTAGCAGCAGAACCATTCTTTGCTTCTAGCGCCTATTTGCGTCAACAACAACAGAAAATGCAAGTGGGCACAGAAGGTATTCTCATCCTGCCCATTAAACCCGACAGCCCGATCTGATAAGACATTTTGCACGTGAAGGTTGTTGTCGTTGTAAATTTTTGAAGAAGTTGTCGGGGTACTTATCAGCGAAAAGCAGCTTCCCAAAAGAACTAATACCGAGCGGTTGATTCAGTTGTAATTAATTGAACAGATAATTTGACTATGTTACCTACTATGTTACCGTATTCCCTTTAATTTAGCAGAGAGAGGCACGGAGAGTTAGCAACAATCTTTGAAAACCATGTCTTTATTAAAATGTGTTACTTTAAAAGCTGTTTTGTAAGATTTTCAGATCTATGTTCTGTTGATAAAATGCTGTGTATCGTTTTGTTCGTTTTGCTACGTTTTTTAGTAAAAAATGGATACACCAACATTTATACGGTACACAAGAATAAAACGCATTTTGAATAGCTATAGATTTACCACGAAATTTAAGACAAAAGATAAATTTTTACTGACGAAAATGCGAAAATTGGTCTATACTTGAGAACCTAGACATTCGAGAAGACGACATAGTAGTGGTGTGTGTGGGATAGACCCGGATTTGGAGAATGGAGTGGCTGGGTTGGGTTGCAAAGCAGCGAAAAAAAACACAAAATGTCACAAAAATATCCGACCAGAATATGGGCTAGGCATCTAGAGCAGAGCAGGAGGCAACGGTGAAGAAGCGCTGACAAGAAATTGGTAAATGCATTAATAGACGAAAAATAGGAATTCGGGGGCCACCAATTAGCATGAAAGAGATCGCAGAGATCAACGGATCAGCCGAGCCGATCACCTACCTGGGGATCGGCTCTAGGGGAATATTAACGGGGGTATTAAGGGGTTACCAGGGTTGAAAAACCGCTTCGCGGCTTTTCAACCCTGGCCCCGTCTTCTCCAATGATATTCTTGACTTTGCATAATCTTCCCGGATTCGGATGACGAAAATGAAAAATGCTCTTGCCGTCCCTTTATATAGGCAACCGCGACTTGCGGTGCATGCTAATTTTTTCCTAACAAATTGGGATGTCCGATTTTCCATGAAAAACTTAATTTTAATGTCGAAAACCTCATATTTTGTAAGATCTGATATGTGTGCAGTCATCTCCAGCCCATTACGCACCTAATGACGTATCGAACATACCCCTAAGTACTTCCCCTCTTGAGATACTACTGGAACACGCTGACGGAAGTTGCATGCAAATGCACACACACACACACACAGACACTATTTTTTTATATATAGTAGGATTAGGAGTATACATGGGTCGACGCTTGCATGCGCCGCATAAGCGTGGCTGGCCACGCCCGTCCGGAGCGTGGCGGACCACGCTTATGCGGCGCTTTATGCGTGCTTTTTCACGCGCGCGATTTAACTCCAGATGCAAATCAAAAATTCAACGGACATATATTTACGATTTCGTTTTGCAAAAATGAATTGCGGATACATAACTATCAGGGTCATCTTTAAATTTTGATAAACAAACAAGATAGATCGTCATTCAACTTCTTGTTAATTAAATTCTCGAAAACGGATCGATTTTTGCTTTCATGTCCCTTGGAAAACTTTGATTTTGCATTTTTAGAAGCTTTGCATAAGCGTTTCCGGAGCGTGGCGGGCCACGCTCATTTCGGCGTGGTTTATTAAGAGGCACGCGCGCCAGCGTGGCTCTCCGGCCGGCCACGCTTATGCGGCGCATGCAAGCGTCGACCCATGTATAATTAGGAGGTAACATTCAAACATTTTCCGGCGGGCCCATTATCGAGAGATTCGAGCGGCCGGTGTACGGGTTCGGGGTCGAGAAGTTTAGGCTAAAATCGAAGAATTAGTTCATGCCTTGGGTCTTGATTTTCTCGGCAATAGCAATTTCGCGTTGCCTGCATTTTCCTGCTGAGAATCTATGCGTTGTGCACGCGTTGCCGTCGCGCTGCGGCTTGCAAACGCGGTGTGTGCGCTTACGCAATGCGCGGACGTGATGCGTTGCAGCCGCGTGGCGGTCGTTCCAAACGCGCTGCGTTGCGCTGCTGTGGTGCTGTGGTGCGGGCCTACGGTGCGCCCCTTAACCTAGCTTCAACGATTCATCCAGGCAGGAGCGCCATTTTTTTCTATCGATTCCGTAGCAATGCTACCGGGCCGCGACACGCAACGCGAGCCCCCTGTTTAGCCGTTTGGTAACGACCCCCTTACATCGGCCAAGAGGCTTGCGCGTTGAACAAGTTGAGCAAGCGTTGGATTAAGGGATTAAGGGGTAGGCCGGATGTAACTGAATTTCATGATCTACTTACCACTTTGGGGTTGTGGGCTCGGAGTGGGTGAATGAGTGGGGGTGGGGCAACGGGCGCGGCGACACCGACGGGTCAAACGAGGCAGTATGATCCAGACTCGTTTTCGAATTCGACGTCCCACATTGCATCAACGCGGGCACCGGATTCGATGCGAATCTGGAGACGCCCTGCCTAGGCTGGATGATCACAGCTGACGTGTTTCGCCGTTGCGGCCCCGGGGATTTCGTGTAGTCATCTAAAAAGATAGTATTAACGCCGAAACCAGAGATTTAAAGTTCAACCACAAGCCTTGCACAGCAAATATTTATAAAAAGGGGGCGGGGCCAAGGAAAGGGGCGGGGCTAGGCCCTGGAAAATCAAAAAAGGCACCAGAAAATGGGCGAGGCGAGCCGGTGAGAACACGCTGCTAATGATGGCAAATCAAGAAAAATGGTAGGTGTACGATATTTATTTTTTTAGTGGAAAACAGTGGCTGAAAAACTACTCTAAATCTTTTATAATGGAATTAAAAAAGTCGATAAATATTAAAGAACCTTTTTGTTAATAAAATCGAAAAATAACTATTTGAAGCTATTAATTAATTCTACCAAAAAAGCCTTAGTGTTCATTAACAACTAAATTTATGTAATAATTTAAAGTTATTACTATAAGAAAGCGATAAAAACTATAAGAAAAAGCACAAGCTTTGATGTTTCAGATTAGCAACTTTCGTTATTGAAAGCAAAACAATAAAACAACAACTTCGCAATTAGCATTAACGCGTAGCATCGGTTAGAAATTGTTAGATTTTGCGATTACTAAAATTTGTGGAAACCTAACCAAAATAAGCGATTTTTTGCAGTCAAGTAATAGGGTTAGAAGGCGTGCTGATGAGGCAAATTCTGCGAGAGAAAAGAAATGTATTACTGGCCGGCTAGCTCACCTTGGCTGGCGGGGGTTAGCCTGAATCAAATGGCAATCGTTAATAGGGTTATATATTAAAGGACATACTGATTTTCGAGCCGACCGGATTTCATGGAGTGTCGGCTGTAAAGCTTGCCGGGCTCGGTGTGGATGGAAGATTCGATTTTGTCCTGGAAAGGGACGTTTGCTCAAAA
>CATQJA010002399.1:0-20268 GCA_958295435.1 Mesorhabditis spiculigera
TGAAGGGGCTGAGAAATGCCACATTCAAGGCTAAATTTAGTGCTTAAGTTTTTCTTGAAACATGTTCCCCCGGATTTCCTTGTGAAAAAGACTAGATGTCGTGGATTATTGATTTTATTTTTTTAATCATCGAATTTGGTCCCAGAAACAAGTGATTTTTGAGTCGACCAATTTAGCAATTTTCTGACTTTTTCGATTCCTTACAGGTACGACGAGATCCATGGCAAACTGACGCCCTACTTGAAGAAGTGCGGCTTCAACCCGAAGACCGACATCACCTACATCCCGTGCTCTGGTAAGGCTTTTAAAGGGATGCCGACGGCATAATCAATCGGTTACGCGCTGGAAAGAAAATTTCTCTGCGCCTCTCCCAGGGCGCGCGCTTCTCTGCCCTGTTGGCTACTTGCCAATTTGTTGCCGATGGGGGGGATCGACACATGCCGTCGGCAGCCCTTTAACTTACCACTTCAAAACCGATTTAGGATTGACTGGAGATTTCATCAAGGACCGGCCGACCGACTTGACGAAGGGCTCATGGTACAGGTATGTTATTCCGTTTCTCTTGCTTCTTTTTAGAGGCACGTTTTTATATGGATTTACAAAATTGTGGCGGTTTTCAGTGGACCCTGCTTCATCGAATACATTGACAACCAGATGGCGTCCATCAATCGTGACTACGACGGCCCCGTTCGGTGCATCGTCGTGGACAAATATACGGTAAGGTTTTTATAGGTATTCGTATTATGGTAATGGTATTTTAGCAGTGATGGAAAGCACTAACCTGGTTTAATTAGCGAGATTTCTATGGCGTTTTTTTGGCTAATAAAAGTCGTCAAAACCAGTTTCGTGAATTAGGAAGCTTCAAATTCTGGCAAAAAAATCCAAAAGTGAGTACTGTCTGTTAGAAGGTATTGTTTTTATACCTCAGGTTTAATTTCCCTGATTCAGGACATGGGCACGATCGTTTTCGGCAAAATGGAATCCGGCGTCGTGGCAAAGAATCAGTCGCTCCTGCTCAGCCCCAACAAGGTAGGAAAGTGCAAGATTTCATTTCAAGCCCTGTTTTTAGACAATGGTGCAAGTTCTGCAATGCTGGTGCGACGACGTCGAGGTGGACAAAAAGGCCGCCGTGGCGACAACGTCAAGTTCAAGCTGAAGGTACCGTTGAAATCTTCAAAAATAAAATTACTTTTCAGGGAGTCGAAGAAAGCGAACTGCAAGGTGGCTTCGTCCTGTCATCTCCTGATGCGCCCGTGAAAGTTGGCCGAATCTTTGATGCAGAGGTAAAGGATTTTAAAATTGTGTTTAAATACTTTTTATTTAGTTTTTCAATTTTATTACTTTCTTTATAGGTGCTAATCATGGACTACAAGTCGATCATCGCTCCTGGCTACACCTGCGTGCTGCACATCCAATCCGCAGTCGAAGAAGTGGTTGTCAAGGTGGGGTTTTAAAACTTAACAATTGAAACAAACAAATTTTCTTACGATTCAATTTTTTTGTGATATAACTAGCGGAAGTGTTTCTAATTCGAACCTATTTTTTCGCGGTAGTATTTCTGTTGGGTAACCGAAATTTCGCTAAAAATTGTTTCTAAGTTTGAACTGTTTCTAAGTTTTTTTTACTATCCTAAATGTAAAAACATTACACATTTTTTAGAATATGAAAAATCGGTTTTTCGACCCAAACCTTTGACCAAAATTTCGATTATTCGAGGTTTTTTCCAGTTCAATATAGTTTTATTTTCCTAAAAACATTATGAAAATACTTGCGATTTAGTTACTAGGCATTTCTAGACCTTGTACAAAAAAATTGTTATTGATTGATATTGAAATTGATTTATTGATTCATTTTTTTGCAGCTCGTCATCGCCACCGTCGACAAGAAGACGGGCGAGAAGAAGCGCGCCAAATTTGTGCGCCAGGACGACAAGTGCATCCTGCGCTTCGAGAGTCAGGAGCCCTTCTGCCTGGAACCGTTCAAGGATTTGGCGACGTTGGGACGATTCACGCTTCGAGACGAGGGCAAGACGCTGGCCATCGGAAAGGTGCTGAAGGTCATCGAATAGACACGCCACTCTTTCATACGCCTTTCATAGGCTACCGTATTGTCCCCCAATTATTCCCGGTCTCCGATTCTAAGAATATTCCCCTCCTCCCATTTGCCCGCGCATATCGATTTGTTAAGCGTGCCCTTTTTTTGTTATTTGTTATCCGGTAAATCGGGATATGGTGTATGGTTTAGGGTAGGCGTGAAAGTATCTAGGGAGGCAATTGGAAATTAGGTTCTGGTGCATTAACGGGGGGAAAGCAAATTCAGCAGCAAATCCTTTATTCTGCCTTTCTCCCGATAGTAATGAACAAAAACGAGTATTTTTTTATTGTTTTAGATGGTTTCTGATGACTGAAAAATTAGACATTTTTAAATGATTAAAAACTGTTAAAATTTTAACCAGAGCTTTCATGGACCTTTTTAAATCTAAAAAGGGGCGTCAAATCCCCTGAAAAATTTTGAATTTGTGACAAAGACCTGGGTGAAATTGGAAAAAGTATGTCCCCCCCGCTAATGAACCAGCACCGAGCGCCGAACTGGTCAGGTTTTTGCCATAAAAATACAAAGTATGAACCAATTTTTGGCTGGCTAGACCCAGTTTTCAGCCATTTCCTCCTTCAATACCTCCACGGCCGTCATTGCTGTTTTCCGATAATGTACCCCCAATTGCCCCTCGTCATTTATTCCAAAGGCCAACCCCCAAATTACCCCCTGTTTCAGCCTTTCTTCCGGGCCCATTTCGTGGAGTGTCATTCTGTTTTTGATATTCGTCTCTTCCCCCCGTTGATTTCTTTCTCCTCCTCGTGCTCCTCCCTCCCCCGCCCCCGTCCATTTCCGACGCTCGACACCTACCGATTGTGATCAATTTTCCGTCCCATTCTCACCCGTGTTTTGTGCGTGTGTTGGTTGGTTTGCGATTGACCGTTTTTTTTCTGTTTCACAAAATTCGGAAAGAAATTTGGGGACCGGCCGCCACCGGCGGGCGGTCCCTCCGACGATATTTCAATTCTAGAGCCTATGGAATTTTTACGTGGACTTGTGCGCTTGTGGCTTTTCAAATATACGGTTTATAACGACGGATATTACGACACGGCAAGAAAGAGAAAGCGGGAGCCAAGACGGATTATCGCAGAGGCACATGTGAAATGCACATATGTAGAGCCGCGATATGAATCGATAAATCATAATCCCTATGCTGCCCCGGGGGTCTGACACATGGCGAGTAATTGGCCTTTTAGGCGGGAACTGCGATGCAGGGGCCGACTGAACGCATACGAATTGCTTGCCCCCATTAACCCGCTTTTTTCTTCCGTTCAATCATTCAGAAAAGCCAAAATAGGTATTCAAGCGGATAGAATGCGAAGCTCCTTCGATTTTTCACGGCTGCCGCTACTCTGCCAAGAAATGGTCCACGATTATCTTGAATGGCACGAGAAAATTCGCTGTCGATCCGCGTCACACGTATGTTTGACTAGAGCGCAAGATCCTTCCAACTGGTGATGGGGTTATTCAAATCAAATCTTGGGTCAAATCTGAATATTTAAAGGAAAAATTACAATTTCAAATCGGCGGATTTGATTCGTTCAGATCTTCAGATTCGAACTCAACCCTCGAAAGTCCAAATCAAATCGATTTGATTTGAAGTGCTGAAACCTTATTCAAATCAAATCGGCAGATTTGATTAGGCGGGTGCAAATTAGATTTGAGATTTGAATAATACCATCACTACTTCCAACCATCCCGCAGCTAATTCAAATTTTGGACATGAATAATTTTTGTACATACTAGTTTTCGGTCCAATTCAAATAGCCGGGGGGGGAGAGGACCTATAGGCAGAGGGGGCCTAGAGAGCAGGGCGGGCGCATAGACGCAGTGTGCCCCCCGCCAATCTTCCCCCCCGCCTATTTGAAAAGCACCTAGTTTTCTAGTGCTAACGATCAATAATTTTCAGACATGGCGATTCTGGGACGGCCGAGCCCCGGGGCCCGGCCTGTAATCTAATTTGCATGAAAAAATCACCCACGCTGGGACCCGGAAAAATATGCAAATTCGCGGAGCCAGTCCCGGGCCCGGCCGAGTAGTACCCTTATGTTTTTTTTGGATAGGGTACTCAAGGCCAGGATTTCTTATCATGCTGATCTGAGTAATTCAAAAATGTCTCTGTGCTCTGACCCCGAACCATCTGCTAATATGGAGAAAGAATTCCAGAGTGAATTTTCGACCTGTTCGAGCATTAATGACGTCGTAGACTTACTATAGATTCAACGTAAAAATAGTTAATAAGTTGTTTTTTGATTTCTTTTACTATTAAAACTAAAACTGGGATTGATAGCTCCAACAGAACGTTTGATTTTAAAGATGACGGAATTAAAAATTGTCAAACCAAGACTTAAAAGTTAAGTTACGGAAATATTTTAAGGATTAGTCGAATTGCTTCCACAGTGTGCGTCAAAAGATAGACATTTGAACGCTATTATCTCGGCCCTCGTCGAGTTTGACGTCAAGCCAACCAGCAGGGATTGTAGTGCTCGCAAAGGCGCATTTTTTCATCTGCTTGAAGTTTTTTTTTAAATAGAGCCGTCTAATTTTATAAGCACTGAGAATCAAAATAGGACCAAACCAGTTTTTACGGCTTAGAGTTTTTCGTAAGCATATTAAAACACGCAGTAGTTTTACGGCCCATTAGTTATGTCCTTGCGCTATGCAATTTTTATTATCCGAATCGCGTTCTAAAATAAATAAATAAAACGTTTTAGCATCATGCAATAAATAGCGTAAATCTAGGTCAAGGGATCTAAACGACGACGTTAGTGCTTAAATAGGTTTATCATTAGTGTCCGCGGAGGCTCAGACTCCATATGAACAGATGTCTGGGCAAGACATCGAGAGAGGGATCCCGGGACCTGATAAGAAATCCTGGCCTTGGGTGCCCCGTCCGTTTTTTTTCGCCATTTTTGCTGCCCCCATGGAGGGGGCTGCTGATCTAGAAGTTTGAATTTTCCCGCATTTTTTTGGCACTAATGTTAGGGTGGCAGATGGGGTTGGGTGTTGTTAGGAGATTATTTTTGGCATCATTAATGGACTAATATTTGGAGGAAAGGCCCAAAATAGCCAATAATGATACGGCGGTAACTCCATGGAGAAGTAACGGATCGGAATGATCTATATAGCGATAGAAAGCCCAGAGCAGGGAGAATACAGGGCAATGTAAAGCAGAAACCCGTATTGCTAAAGCACTTTATTCCGGTTACTAACGGTAAGTTAGCGCGGCAGAGCGCTTACCTGTTCACGGCACCCTCGACAAGAATAAAGAGTGAGGAGAAATAGACCTCCCCCCAAAATCGACCGAGCCCGGAAAGCTCATAAGGCCCTTATGATTTTTTTCGCAAAAATTTTCTGCCTGCCGCGCCTTTTTATGGCTTTTAAACGCTATTTATTTTTGTAACCAGTGGAAAAAG
This sequence comes from Mesorhabditis spiculigera, assembly GCA_958295435.1. Lineage (NCBI taxonomy): Eukaryota > Metazoa > Nematoda > Chromadorea > Rhabditida > Rhabditidae > Mesorhabditis > Mesorhabditis spiculigera. Next base: position 5,511 of record CATQJA010002399.1, read on the forward strand.
CCCGCTTCGCGGCCCTTTTCCACTGGACCCCGTCCAGGAACGATGAATTCCAATACCTTCTTTTTTTGCCTGAGGCGCAAGAACTTGAGTCTGATCCATTCTCTGGCCTGCGGCGCCAGAGCCTTGGCCAAGGACCTTTTCTTTGGCCTGCGGCGCTAGAGCGAGTGCCAGGCCTAAACCTCGCGCAAGAACCTTTTTGCCTGCGGCGCTAGTTACTGGTTTTTCTCCAAGATTTGGCCTGCGGCGCAAGAGCCTAGGTCAAAGGCCCATTATTTGGCTGCGGCGCTAGAGCGTAATCAAAGACCTTTTCTTTGGCCTGCGGCGCTAGAGCCACCGCCAGGCCTAAAACTCGCACACCGAGAGCCTAGAAATATGTTTTGTTGCTGAAATACCAAAAAGCAAAAAATTAAATTCTCGCAGGATCCGAACCCACGACCATGCGCGTGGTAGACCGAGCGTAAATCCACTACACCATGGCCCAGGTGGGAAGAGGCGGCGTGAAAGCCCTCTTCTGTTCCGGAGAATCCCCGCGGGGAAGGCAAAGAAAGGGCGACCCAACGATCTCGGAGTGAGGCCTACTGGTCCCTTTACAGAATTCGATTTTTGAGTTTGAATATCCGGAAAATTTGTAAAGATAATAAGATGCGCGTGATCCCTAATATCGAATACATAAGTTGTCCAAATTCCAGCCCGAAATTCCATCGTGATCTCGAGTTATGGCCCGAACACCACGGCACTTTGGCCATTTTGTTAAGGAATTTTTAGAAAAATGCTCATAAAAACTTTATTTTACAAAATCTGGCGAAACGCAAAATTATATATCGGGAGAATTCTATTTCCAATTCGCCTTCCAAAAATTAAAGCTGAATTCCATTTGGATCGCGAGATATCCTCTGTACAAACCTTTTTTCGACCAAAATGTTAAGGGTTTTTCACTATTTTGCTTGTAAGATCGTTAAATGAAGGAATTTCGAAAAACAAAAAAATGCTTATAAAGAAGATGTGTTTCTCCACCTCCATGCCAAAAATCAGCCGGGAATTCGGGCTGGCGGCCGAGAAATCGTCTGCACAGAAAACACACATACTTTTCTCGCTTATAGGATAGGATATAGACACAGTTTTTTTCAAAAAAATTTCTGCCTGCGTCGCCTTTTTCCTCGCTCTTTAATACTATTTTTTATCCTATAGGCACCGTTTTTCAAACATTTCAGCCTGCGGCGCTGTTTTTTCAGTAAATGTATCCCAATTTTCGCTAAGTTTGCTGCCTGGGGCGCTCTCAGGACGCCCCAGGCGAGCCGCTCCCCCCCCCCCGCCCCGCAATCGCCCGAAAACCGAAAAGTTCATCAGGGGGACCCTTATGATGGTTTTCTGGAAAATTTTTCTGCCTGCGGCGCTTTTTATAGCTGTTCGCAAGTCGGTTTTTAGTGTTAGAAACACCATTTTTCAAAAATTTTTGCCTGCGGCGCTCATTTTTTCAATCATTGAATCGCAATTTCGGTTCAAAAGTGCATTTTTTTGCCGCGATTTGGCCGAATCCCAGGGTTTTTCTTAACCAATTTTGCAAAAATTTCGCCTGCGGCGCTGTTTTTAAGTTTTTTACACCGTTTTCTCCGCCATTTTACAAAAGCGTCGACGGGGGGCAGGGGGAGGTCGTCCAAAATTTTTTCGGTCCTGCCCCGAAATTTCGGGCCAGGTACGGCCCTGAAAACGTCTCTCTACAGGGTGTCCCAAAAAAAACGAACCATCTGGCATTTTGCCGTGTGGCATCCTATCGGCCCCAAATTTGGACCAGAGGTGTATCAGACCCTAAACAACAACAATCCAGACTTACAGCCCCATAGCTACAGTCGTTCTCGAGTTATAACGAAAATACTGATTTCCCCGCAATTCTAAGCATTTTTTCGGCTTTTTTGGACTTTTCATCGATTTTCATCCACTTCTGACTGCGAATCCCTAATTTCGCTTAAGATCTTGGGTAATTTTGCGTTGTAAAAATAGCTTAAATCGAAGCTTATTTAATTGATTTTACTCTGGAAAAATTTCTTAAGATAAAGAAGGCCTACCGGATCATTTTCACTTAATGATTAGGGGGTCTAATTCCAAGAAAACCCTATGAAAAATGGGCGAATAAAGTTTGTTTTTGTTATAACTCGAGAATTACTAAAGCTACCGGGCTAAATGTCAGGATTGTTGTTATTTAGGGTCGGATACACGTCTGATCCACATTTGGGGTTAATTGGATGTAACACGGCAAAATGTCAGATGGTTCGTTTTTTATACACCTTAGTAATAGTGAAAGTTGGATCCTAAGAAAAAAGCGTTTTTCCCCCGATAATGCGAAAGAACTTTCAGACATTTGCCGCGATCCAGAAGGGCTTGTGGTGGACGCCAAAAAGATGTGACGAATGTGATCTGCGCTTAGAACCCGACGTAAACATAGTTGTTTTTGTTGTGATAATCAACAGCTTTCGTCCAGCTTCAATATTAGCACAAGAAAATAGTGTTGAGTATATAACTTTTGTGGGTTTACTGATATGTACCATACACGTTATTTCTGGGGTGATCACGGTATAATAAGACCAACGTTGGAACCGCTGTTTAACGAAAATTTCTAGGGGCGGCAAGGATTCAAAAGCAGCACTGACTACCTGATTGGAATCTGTTGGACCGAAGATGATACTGCCATGCAAACAAAACTAAGCATATATTCTTATACAAAGTAAGTGGTGAATTAAGGATGGAAATCCGAACGGAAAAAAGACAGCAACTTCTATGAAATCTACTTTAGATAAGGCGACAGTTCGTCCGTGTCATGTTCTAATTCCCAGACAGTTACAGTTACGGGCATAATCGCTACGAATTCACGACCTTCATTCGCGACTGGCGTTCCTTCACGCTGCGTCTACTAAATTCAAAGTGCTTCCCACGAACCCTTAAAATTGATGGAATCTATGTAAGTATCCGATGACATAAAATGAAAATAGGTCTCCTTCGTCCCACGGTCTTAAATTCCAACGTGTGCGAGAGAGAGAGAGAGAGAGAGAGAGAGAGAGAGAGACTTTACAAAATCCCATTTTTTAGTCTGATTCGCTGAAAATTTGGAAAGTTAATAAGATGAGATCTAAGATAAGTTAATTGCCCAACACTACCTAGAGCCTCACTAGTCACCTAGAGCCTTTTTGGATGGGGGAAGAAACGACAATCGAGTAAGCGTGCACCAATGCATTGTGAAGACGAAAGTAACCGACCATTTCAGCGTGGAAACTATGATGATCAAAAACGCTTGAAACTACCCCGTTATGTCAGATATTTGGAAATTGGATGGATCGGTAGGCAATTTCATATAGAATTCAATTCAATTCAAAGGGCAGAGGGGGCAGGCCGCCCCCCCGCCCCTGAAATCCGGCGGTCCCGAAAAAAGCCCAAGGGACCCCCTTATGATTTTTTAATCGGAAAATTTGTTGAACTCGAAAACTTTTCATTCTTCTAGCTGCCCCCTCCGAAATGTCGTTGCGCCTCCCGAAACTTGGGGTCAGCTACCCCCTGCCTCCTTGTTTTCTCGTCTTTTCGCGGGATTTAGATAGATACCTAAATCGTAAAAATCGGACTCGACTGCGGACCACTAGGTTAGAACCAGATAGCTAAGAAGCTTATAACTTGTTTGAGAAAGCATCCCCACTAGCTTTTTTTTGTGAACTAAAACAGACTAACGCAGTGAGACGCCGTAACAACTCACAACGGAAAAAATAACCTTTTGGGAGTCTGCCGTAAATAAACTTTATCCGGAACTGTCCTTTATCGACCTGGTACAATTTATTGTTCAGGTCCGGAGGGGCCAGAAGTTGCATTCACCTATCGCTTTCTACAGGAGCGTGGATGCGAAGCACAAAAGGTTCGTTTTAACGAAGCCTTTCTCAAGTTCTTCGAACGGCAACTCCATCCGATAGTGTGGATGGCAGCAATCAGCAAGTCAAAATGACGACATCCAATAATACCGAGAGCCAAAATGCCGACAGCCAAAATCAGGGCAAGCCAAAATACCACCGCAATTTGATTGTTCCAGCTTGTCTGGGTGTCGTGATTTCGCCTGTCGTGGTTCTGAATATTGTTGTTTTGGCTGTCGATATTTGGGCTGTCGGTATTTCTGCTGTCGGCATTATTGTTGTCGGAATGTAGAGCTGGAAATCCCCTTTTAGGTGCGTATCGCCATAGATGGAAGCACCATGTCATGCAGTCAATACCGCAATCTGGTTCGCCAAGTAATTTAGTTCAGTCTCCACCGTTAAAGGGATAGCGCAAGCAGAAATCGCAGCGTTACGTGGCTTGCTGGAACTGTGTCAGATTTGGCTGGTTTGCGCGCGAAACAGCCCTTCTCAGAAAATCAGCGCTTTAATTAGTGGGCGGGAGGCAGACATAAAGAATAAAAAGTTCTTCACGGCCTTCAGAACACAAAAAAAGAGGCTTCGGACGAAAAAGCAAAAACCGAAAGTCGTGAGCGGATCAGTACCCTCGTTAGATTCCCCAGACGCCGATTACCACACCACTAGGCCACCAGACCACGGTGGCGGGGGCGTGGGGGGAGGCTTATGAAGGTCCAAAAAACTTTAAAAGGCTGTAACTTTGTGGTTTTACAGTATCCGCAGCTAAAAGTTACATCAATCGATACGTTTCGTCGAGCTCTACAAGATAACTTTCAACCCGAAATTCGAGGCCCAGCGGAGACCATTCCCTAGTCAGGCTATGTTTTGGGCAGGAAAGGGCCTTTTTCGAGTCGCGAGTGCGGAATATCTGCCAGATTTCACAGCCCGGGCTCAATTATTGCAGGAAGCATTGATTGACGTTGACATTAGCTTTGAATTGCAAAAATGAACAAGTGCATCTGGTTCAGAATTGAATTCTCTATCGAATGAGCTATCTCTCGAACCGTTTCCCGGATGACTAAAAAAAGCACTCCTTATTAGTGCTTGGTATCATTAGAATCGCCTCGTGTCATTCTACAAAGTTGGAACAAGCTTTTTTTAAGATTCATTTTCGTTATAAAGTTATAAGGCGTAGAAGTTTTGATCCCATACATTTTTGAGTCGATGGGAGTGCTGCGTTGCTTAGGGCCTTATTGCCGCTAATTTTGGGCGTGAAGCAGCATTTGCATACGAGCCTATGCGTATAAAATCTAACCGCCGTGTACCGCGGAATCATTTACCACTTATAGGCGCTACACCGACATAGTCAAGTCTGCATACATCTGTGGAATTACGAGCGGCATTGGCAGCCGTCGCAAGTGGAGGGCATTATCTACAGTCTAATCCATCAATTCATAACAGAGGTCAGTAGAGAGCATCTTAAAAAATACAATATGACGGCGCGCCCTGCTTAAAGCGCACGTTCAGGGAGGGGCCGTGTACTCGTCCCAACGTGTACACCCTATGGACGTAGGGACCGCGCGCGCTGCCTGCCCGTGCTGTGACAGGCCATTCCCCGGTATATGTCGGCTACGCGGGGGGGATTTTACGCGGGGGACGGGACAGGCAGGCCTTTTTGGATGTTTTCGTTATTTTCTCGGAATTTTCGCAACGGCATTCGATAGAGCATCGAAAAATATACTAAGAGTTTTTGTTTTAGCTACAATTAGTGTAATATAAAAAATTTATGGTAAATACAAAAATAAGCTTTGAAAATCGGTTTGAGCGGCTGTTTTTCGATATTCGCGCTATTTTTTTTGACATTTTAAAGATGCCATTCGATAGAGCATCCAAAAATATACTAAGAGTTTTAATTTTAGCTCAAAATAATGTAATATAAAATAGTTATAACAAAAACAAGTATTAAACGTTGTTTCCATGGAGGACATAGAAGGAAATCAAGTTTTCGACATTTTCGACATTTTTACAAAATTTCTTTAGTGCTATTCGACAGAGCGTCGAAAAATATACTAAGAGTTTTGTTTGTTGCAAAAAAAACGTAAAAAAAATAGTTAGCTCGGCCCCAACAGTCCGTCCCCCCCGCGTAAAATTTTCCCCCCCGCGTAGCCGACATATACCCCATTCCCCTCCTTTGCGCCGTGGGGCGTCCCTCGCCCCCTCGCCAGGTTGTAGCTGTGGCTGACTGGTAACCGTCCGCGCCTCCCGAGCGGGGGGCCTGGGTTCGACCCCCGGCCGCGGCTAAACTCTTTGCATTTTTCCAAAAAAACGTCCCTGAACGTGCCCTTTAAAGGGCTGCCGACGGGGCTCCCCGACACTTGCGCCGCGGACACTTGCGCCGCGACACTTGCGCCGCGACACTTGCGCCGCGGCACATGCGCCGCGACACTTGCGCCCGACACTTGCGCCCGACACTTGCGCCGCGGATCGTATATTGATTTAAACTGTAGTGAATTTGGTATTTCGCGCGAATTTTGTATGTAATTACTGTATTTTGCATTAAAAGTTGACAGAAAGTGAGTAACGCCAATTCGGAGCGTTCCTGAAACGTCAGGCAAGGTGGGCCGTCGCTTCGGATGGGCTGCCGCTCCACTCTTTCGAAATCGGGGCGCCTGGCCGCTACGCGCGCCTCGGGCGCCCCGATCTCGAAACCCTGTACGAGCTCGCACCCATCCGAAGCAACTAGGCCCCGGGTGGCACGAAGCCTTTTTCTAGTCGCAGAGCGGAAGAAGTAGCAATTACCCTCCCTCCAAATCGAGTGACTCCTAGCGCAAAAACATCTTTCTATCGTTTCTTTAACCAGAAAATTGCATCTTCAGGTAGCTGAAACTCGGTATCGCGGCGCAAGTGTCGCGGCGCAAATGTCAGGCGCAAGTGTCGCGGCGCAAGTGACGCGGCGCAAGTGTCGCGGCGCAAATGTCAGGCGCAAGTGTCGCGGCGCAAGTGACGCGGCGCAAGTGTCGCGGCGCAAATGTCAGGCGCAAGTGTCGCGGCGCAAGTGACGCGGCGCAAGTGTCGCGGCGCAAATGTCAGGCGCAAGTGTCGCGGCGCAAGTGACGCGGCGCAAGTGTCGCGGCGCAAATGTCAGGCGCAAGTGTCGCGGCGCAAGTGACGCGGCGCAAGTGTCGGGCGCAAGTGTCGCGGCGCATGTGTCGCGGCGCAAGTGTCGCCGGCGCAAGTGTCGCGGCGCAAGTGTCGCGGCGCAAGTGTCGCGGCGCAAGTGTCCGCGGCGCAAGTGTCGCGGTACCGCCGACGGCTTGTGTCGATCCCCCCTCATCAACAAATTGGCAAGTAGCCAACAGGGGAGAGAGCGCGCCCAGGGGAGAGGCGCAGAGACATTTTCTTTCCAGCGCGTAACCGATTGACTATGCCGTCGGCATCTCTTCAAAGGTACACTAAAATCTCGCGCAAAAAGTCAGTCGCTAGTCGTCAGTCGGTCGGGAATCCGGGACCCTTGCCGCGCAGCTCCCGGGCCCTTCTTATCTTCTTTCCCTCGTCCCTCTCCCATCTGTCCCATCGCCTAGTGGTCTAAAGCGCTCGCCCCGGGCGGGTGACGCGGATTCGGTTTTGCTCCGCGGCGCGCGCCTACCGTAACCCTGTTTGCTATCCCGCGGACGGTTACCGGCCGGTAGCCAAACCAACGAGACTTTAGTGTACCTTTAAGTACGGCAACGAGTCAACTTCCGAATTGGAATCGATTCGAGGTTCTGTTCTATTTCGCGTGGGGGGAAAAACTGTGCGGGGGGGAAAATATGCTTCGCGGAACCTTCCATCTTTTCGCTATTTTCTCGGGATTTTTGCAACGCCATTCGATAGCGCATCAAAAAATATACTAAGAGTTTTTGTTTTAGCTAAAAATATTGTAATATAAAAAAGTTATAGCAAAAACAAAAAAACTATTGAAACTGGTTCCGGAATGTTAGTTTTCGGCATTTTCGTCAGTTTTTCGATATTTTGAACCCGTCATTCGATAGAGCATCAAAAAATATACTCAGAGTTCTTGGATTTCCGATGACAAAAATGAAAACCGCGCTCGCTAGCCCATTATCTAGGCTACCGCCACTTCCGGAGTATGCTAATTTTTTCTAACAAAGAGGTGCGCCGATTTTCCAACAAAAACTTAAGTTTAATGGCGCAAATAGGCAATTTTTGATAGATCTGATCTGCGTGCAGTCATCTCAGGGCCATTACGCACCTAATGACGTATCGTACGTAGCCTAATGCCCCTCCCTTGTTGAGATAACCTCCGGACAGACAGACGGAAGTTGCATGCAAAGTGTCACACACACACACACACAAACACTATTTTTTTAGATATAGTAGGATGTGTGTAGTTTTTATGCTCAGAAATAGTTAGAAACAATTTAGAAACGCATCTGCCATTTATTAAAAAATTTAGGCTTATGCCGTATACTATACTATATCCTACTATATAAAAAAATAGTGTTTGTGTGTGTGTATATTTGCATGCACTTCCGTTTGGATGTTCCGCACCTACAGCCTCAGGGAAGCATTTTTTCGGTAGGGAAGAAACGTCATAGGGTAAAGAAGGGGCCGGAATCGACTGCACACACATAAAAGTTTTGAAAAACTTCGATTTTCGCTATTAAAATTAGGTTTTTGTAAAAATCTTGGCTTCCCTCTTTGTTAGGAAGCAATTAGCATACCGCGGAAGTGGAAATGGTTTATAAAAAGGGAAGAGAGGGCGCGCTTTTCATTTTTTGGTGAGCGGTTTTCGGCAAGAATAACTTCATCGATCCTAGACGGGGCCAGGGTTGAAAAGCCGCGAAGCGCGAACCCCCTCCCCGGAATCCTAAAGAACCGGAAAATGAAATGCTGACTGAATGATGAGAAAGTGACAAAATCTTCTAGAATGCTCTTGAATATGATGCTCGCCAGGTGCTATCGATCTCTTTTTGGATGTGGGGCGACGAAGAAGCTAACTGGAAAAGGGTAAGTAGACGGGGGGTCCAGTCAGTCTGTGAGTTTCGGTGGCGAGCCGGCAGTTTGGGCGGCCGGGTTCGAACGTGTACTTGGTCATGTGCCGAGCGCTTCCCAGCGGGTAACTGGTCGACAGGAGGTTTGTTCATGTTGATATGCCGCTGCTTTTATAGCATAACGCCCCCCTCGGCATTTGGGTGCCTTCTTGCTGATCGAGCTGAAATTTTCGGGCGCAGAGATTATGGCCAGGATTTTCCTGGCCAGGATTTTTAACATCTGCTCGGACTTGGGAACTGCCCTGCGGGGTCAGCAATGAATTTTTCGGACATTAATGGAAGACACCATACGTTAGGTCAACAATTAAAAAAATTATGCTTTATTTTTAATTAACCGTAACGGATCGTTTTACAAAGGGAATCCATCATAAAATCTTGGTGGGGGGCGAAAAATATGAAAAACGTAAGGGGGCGTTCGTAGATATTGTTCTTTAGTTTCCCGCCCTTTTTGGGTAACTTTGAAAGCAATTGTTTTCAAATCATAATAAATTCAATAGTGCCATTTTTTGCATTGATGCTAAAATGGGTCGCATTTAACTTGTCCCGGGCCAATGGGCCTGACGGGAATAGAAAGCGTTGCGAGACAGCTGCGTAAACAAAAAGCCATAATAATTATAATAATAAATTATCGCTAATAGGTTTTATTGCAATCTGCGTATCTGGAAACTATCTATGACCAAACAAAAGCTGGGGGTGTTGCGCCGGAAATCTTGTAATACGTAACCCTTTGTTTTCGGTTTTTGAAATCTTGCTCTTTATTTGCATAATGGAGTTGCTCATTACTTTCGAGAACTGATCAAAGCAGGAAGCCTTTTGGCCCAATTGCCAGTTTTCTTTTGTGATTTTCGGATATTCACGGGCTTTTTACTATAAAATATGCATTTAGAAGCATAAAACTTTCTTGAGCGACTTTTTAGAAATACAACCGTTTTTAGTTTTAGTTATCAAATTGATGAGAAAAGTCTTCCATTAATGCCCTGATAGCTTATCATTGACAGTTCGAGGGCACTTCCCGGCTATGTGCAGATGGCTAAAAAACATCTGCCCCGGGGCTCGGTGGAAATCCTGGCCATAATCTATGCATCCGAAATTTTCAGGAGAGGTGCGCAAGACAAACAACTATCGAACGTGCTAGGTTAGAAGGCTCTAAGGGACAGGCTACGCGAAAAAACGCGATAAATCTTTCCTGATCAAACATATTAAGGAGCCTAGTATTCAGGGTTGGTCATTTTGGGTCCAGACCGGAGCGGACCGGACCGGACCCACGGGTCCAAATGCCCAGGGGGGTATATAAGACACCCTGTATTTTAGATTTATTCAACACGGCCTCTAGAAGATGCTATCGCTCGATTTTCCGACAAATCTCAGCTGGGCGATGCCGTTATTGTCTGCGGTTACAACCGGGTGAGTAGGGAACAGGGGGGCGTTAGGAGTATTTCTTTTTGACACAAAATACATACAAAATGCCCCCAAGCAAGGTTGGTCACGCTGGGTCCGAATCCGATCCGGTCCGGTCAGGTCCGAAGTTTCCATCCGGGCTGGACCGGACCGGATGGAAACTTCGGAACGAGGGGCTCACTGTAAAGTGTTTTTACTCAAGTTGGAGTTTCGATTCGGGAAGTGCATCTTGTGCAGAATTTTTTGCTGATTCCGAACCCGTTTTTCAAATTTGCTGCGGACTTTTATTTTGAAAGTTATACAGCAGTTATGGTAGTGTTTTTCACCAAAATCAAGGAACCATTATAGTTTTCGATTTTCCTGATCAATTTCAAGTTCCAAATTTGCTAGAGATTGGCTAGACAAGCATCTTTCAAGTCAAAACAAGCTTTTTTTATAAAAAATTAAATTTTTTTTATGCAAAAAGCAAAAGAAAGGTGCAGGGCCGGGCTGTGTCTGTGCGTCTGTCTGTGAGTGTCTGCAACTGTGCCAAGCTATAATGGGGGTCTGTTCGAGTGACTGGCGGACGGGCTTTTAAAGGTCTAACGCAATTTAGGCATACGTCAACATTGTGGCGGCTAAAAATTATGGATGGAAACATCGAAAAGAGGCTTTTGACGACGTGAATCAAAAGTACATCAACGATAGCATTTACGGCAACGCCGACAACTATCTAAAATGGGAGGACTTTTCTCCGCAACGCCAACCCACGAATGAGGACTTTTCTCCGCAACGCCAGCCCACGAAAGAACCACTGCGCAACAAATCAACATTGTTAAATTTTTTAAGAAGATTTCGCAAAATTTTTAAGCTTAAGAGGCGCTAAAAGGTTTTTTAATAACATGTAGTGTAACCGTATAAATCCCCTAACGAGAATAAAGCCTGTAATATTCGTTGTGCATTAGCAATTTCTACACCATATTCAACACATTCTATCCCTATTAAAGTTCACGGTTCCCTCGCAGCAAAAAAAAATAAATAAGAAAAACACCCAGAAAGTCGCTTTCGACCATCCTGAACACGATGGCACTGTTTTTGAAAGCCACAAATGCCTCAGGAAAAAGTCGATTTTGCCGGTATTTGTAAAACTGCCAAGTTAGCAACTAAAATAAATAATTCGCGGGATTGGGATGCCGGCATCGGATTCCCCGTTGCCTAGTTGACCTAGAGTAAAATTTTCACAAAATTTAGAGCTTGGAGATTCTAGATACAGACACTTTCCCGACCAACATCGACCAGAGAATCGCCGAGATCGAGAGATTGGGTGCCTTACAGGGCATTACGACGTGTAATTGCCGCCCAGTAAAACAGGCCACTCACAACCGCCCGGGCCATGGGTTCGGTCCCGATGGCTCCCGGGAAAAGGCGTACTGTACGGGTTTTTGCCTGGGGCGCGAACAAGCAGCATGATTTTAGCTGCGCAGGCTTGCTTTCGCAATGACGCGACGCGTCTATCGCACGCGTTGCGGTCTTTCTTGGTTTCCAATTCTACCGGACGTTTTATTAGGCGCCGGGCCGCTGTGCACTACGATCCGACCCCACTCGGTTTGGAAAGGGCGGACCGTTGCGCGGGGGAAAGGGCGGGCCTGGAGATGTGCCTGCCCCCAGGCCCGCGCAATCTGGAAAGGGCGGACCGTTGCGCGGCTCTCCGGATTGCGCGGGCCTGAGGGCGGCTCTCGCGGCAAACGGGCCGTAGCTAGGCTTTTCCCTCTTTAAAACGTTTAAATTACGTATTAAACCTGCTTTTTAGCAGGTTCTATTGCTCGGGACCGATGCAAGGAAGTGTGATGACTCTTTCGTATTTATATCACGACACGGCATTAGAAAATCACAATAGAACATAGAAAAAAATATGGGTATTTCATCCTGCGAGTAGAGTTGCCCGGTGAAGATGTCCTAGAGTTCGCTTACAGGCAAGAATCTTCCTTAATTAGCTTGGGTTTGGTCTGGTTTAAATTATATTTCATTTAATTATAAATTAAACATTCTTATAAATTTGCTAAGTAATAGATGCCAAGGCAGAATATGTTTGTCAATTTATAGACTAAATTTTAGACCTACTTTCGTCGTGACGGATCTGAAAACCAGAGCCCCTGAAAAGCATATTTTTTTTATTGATGATTCGTCGAATAAGATCTTGACAGAACTTACCCTCAGACGAACCACCTCCTGATAATGCAAAAGCACCCAACGATTTATATTTCACGTACCTGTTTCTCGCGCCAGTCGGTCGGATTCCGCGCGGCGTTGCCAAATCTTCCAAATCTGCTTCTTTCCTCGCGGGCAGAACCCTGAATAACTACGTAACTAAGAATAGAAAAACATAAAACGACGAAAAAGACCTGCGAAAAATTACTCACCGGCGACTCCCTAGTAGATGCGGCGTTTGCCTCGAAATCGGCCTTCCCCTAAACAAACAGGTCATTTCCAAGAACTAAATACCTCTGAATGGACGAGATCACTTGGCGTTTTCGGCACGTTGGCGCATTTTCGTGCGGCGTATCTAAAATAAGCTTTAATAATACAATATCGCTAAAAGAACAAGGCAAACGCGACATTTTGATACCCTAAATTCCCACAACTATGGCAATTTTGATCGCCAAGCCAAATACAAGGAAAACAAACCAATATCCTGTCGATCCGTCGCACGCCCGGGCCATAGAAGCATCGATAATTCCTGAATTCACAAAGAAACCCGATAATTTGAAACAGCTTACCGCGCTTTCTTGCTGTCACCGGCCAGCGCCAGGCGGTCGAAATTTGCAGCTCGCCCTTGCCCAGGATCATCAATCCTAAACGCGGTAGCGTTTCCAGAAAACGCATGTTACGGAAGCAAAAATAGATAAAAAACTAACCAGAAATGCGCATCGTACTGCGGCCAAGGTAGATCGTAGCGGAAATGGCGCCGCGGGGTCCGTCTGCCACTTGTGATCGCTTCTATTTCTAAAAACTAAAACAAAAGTACATTTACAAAAAGAAAAACTCACTTTTATCGGTCTCTTCAGCCCCATCCGAACATCCATAAGGTTTTAGACCTGTAATGTATTTGGAAACTAACCTCTCAGCACATAGAAGTTGTTACGCTGATCATACCAGATTGAAGAATCATCAAGTAGTATTATAACTAATCGCTATACGAAGTTAGATAAAAATGAAGTGGATTGCCTAAGTTTTAGTTCTTGTACTTTCACGAACTCTGGACGAAATGCGCGGCCCGCGCTTGCTCCGTCCGCGGCCGATTGCGCGGCTGAAAGGGCAGACCCGCGCAATTAGCCGCAGGCGGGCCGCGCATTGGCCGAGAGCCGCCTTCAGGCCCGCGCAATCCCGAGAGCCGCGCAACGGTCCGCCCTTTCCAAACCGAGCAGCTTAGAGCGCACCTAGAATTGGAAGGGTATCCAAGGCCAATTGGCAGGCTTGCGCGGGGAGGTGGTCAGTCGCTGGCGCGCGTTTTAGGCGACGATCCGCCGCAATTGCACGTGATTTTTAGCGGAAAGCACGTGAACCAAATAGCCCGCGTAAGCGGTTCCCTATCGCGACGCGACCGCGCCGCCTCGCACACCCTTACAATCCTATGTGCGTTTCGGGGGGATGTGAGGCATTGTCGCCCCAAAAATATTACAGTTTTTCTCAAATATTTTGCGTTTTTTTTCGCAACGAAATCAATTTTCTGGCGTTTCGGCGGCAAACCTTTCGTTTTTCACCAGTAGGTTCAATTCCCGAACACACAATTTTTGACTTCCGAACCCCTTTACAATCTGTTTTTTTTCCGCCCAAAAATGGTCGTCTTTCCGCTTGCATGGTTCTTTCTATTTTAATTTAGCTGTTCATTGAACATGGGGCTAGTGATCGGAATTTATCGTCGTCTCATCATCATAAATAGCCGATATCATGTTGGCGGAATTATTAATGGAACGGCTGGTCTCTGGGTAGACGCTCGTCGATGAGAGACCCAGAGAATCGGATGTGTCGCCCCTAAAAATCCAGGTGTATTCGTGCGAAAGCACCGGGGCGCCACGTACCATTCTGACCACTCGGATCCATCGGCTTGAGAACCCTCGGCGAGAAGTGGCTGGCTGGCAAGCGAGGAGCGGCTCAGGCTGTTCCGGAGCTCCTGGAGGTGAGAGAGATTCGTGGGATTTCCAAAAAGAACGCCTTTAGGCTTCCGTATAAGTGCCCTATTTTTACGATCTAGGTATCTATCGAAAGCTCTCGATGAGCGGAGCAGATCCGTTCTCTCCGAATTTTGAAATTTCGTAGTATTTTACTCGATTTTCGTCATTTTCCGGGCAAAAGTTACACGTTTTCCTCCAGAAACTCAACAGGTGAGGTTTTTAGTGTCTTCCGGGCTTCGAAACGTGGCCAAGCCTATTTTGTGTAGAATTGCTGATTTTTTGCTGATTTCAGAAT
>CATQJA010002400.1:0-20749 GCA_958295435.1 Mesorhabditis spiculigera
AAGTAAAAGTACAAGAAAGATTAAAAGAAAATATGAAGTAAAAACATCGTAAACTCAAGGGTTGTACTAGAGTAGAATTTTTGCGGTTCGAATGATACGAAATGTAGTTTTACCCTCCGAGATACCATTTCTACAGAGTAGCCAACAGGGAACCGCATTTGTTTTTCCAAGCAACGAAAAAGACTTCTTATAATCATCAGATGCGGTTTTGTAAGCCGTTGGTATCGCTAGGACGATTACCTCTTTCAGTCATAACCGTGGCTTATTATTACCAGGATTTGTTTTAGTTTGGAAAATATACTGTTAAACAGCCCCGTACATTTTGTTGTCAGATGCTTGCCAAAGAAAACCCGTCCACGATTTATGATTGTGCTTTCTTACCGTGTTTTTCAATTATTATTTTTAGCGTAGGAAATTGACGATTTTTTCTGAATTGTTGCTGCTTTTATTGTTGGCACCTTCAAATCATCTGGTGAATCAAGCCGGGAAAGTACATCAGATAAAACATTCATTTGCCATTTTTCATTCTTTGATCTCGGGCCTGGGCGGGGCAGAGCGACGCGGTGCACCGCGCATCGCCGGGGCGCTCTCATGACGCGGACGCTGATGGACGTCGACTCGGATTGCCGTGGGTATAGCGGCTTTTGGGGTTGGCAGCTGGGCCAGTGCTCGCGATGGTGGAGCTGGTTGGCGCCTAGATGGAAAACAGTTAGATTTAGGAGGCTTTGTTACCATCTCGAGCATTTATGAGGTTGAGGGGATGCTGTATTCAGTGAGTGCATGGTTGGCGTGGCCGGAAACATGGCAACCGGGGCAGCGCCAGGAATCATCTCTTCGTGCGATGATCATCGGGTATTGGTCGCCTAATTGGCCATCTAGCCCGGTGCGCTATAAAACAATGGGTTTTTTTTGCTTGATTTCCAGAGCGCTTCCGTGGGTTATGCTCCCGAAATCACACGCTCAAGTTTTTTGTCTATAGAGTCACTCTTCTACCTGAACGTCGGCACGAGTGGCCAGTTGTGCGGGTTGGCTTGGTTTGAATAGTAATCCGGCGGAAGGCCATTATGGTGTAGCCACTGCAGGTCGTGGCACTGGAGGGGCTCAGGTCGCGGCGTGTAGCCCGGTGCCGGTTGATTGTAGGAGGGCGCCGGTGGGGCAATGTTGTTCTGAAATCATTAGGTTTCTGCCAGACCACAGGTTTTCAAGTGTGATTTCTTAGCCCTAAAATGTCGTAATAAATTCAGTGCATTTTAGTAGTCTTTTTCCTATAACTCAAAAATTTTTAACTTTTAAAGGATACCTAATGTTTTGGCGGCAAATATACCGTTATGTATTCCGGGGAGTACAAATGGCGTGCGAATTTTTGTGTGCGGTAATGGATGCCCAGTGCCGCACAGAATTCGGGCTCCTTTCCCTCTTGTGGCATCCTCATCTCGATCAGTGGCTTGCCACGTATTGCCTGTGGATATCATCCAGGTCTTGACCGCGGGGGTCCCGGGTTCGACCCCCGCCCGCGTCATGGTCTTTGCTTTTTGAGCCCCGAAAAGGTTGGGTATCCCTATAAAGTCTTTTAAGGCCTTATAAAGCGTTTTAGTTTTCCTCTAATTTTTTGCCGTTCCAGCTTTTCGGCCAAAACCCCGACATTTTTTGGAGGCGAAAACCGCCTACAGTGCTGTCAAAAAAATTTGGTCTCATTAGCCGACCCCATAGGATCATAGGGAAAAGTTCGCTACAACATCCCTTGGAAATATGGTACTACGGTACTGGACTGTTAGCAGAGGAAACTATATTTTGTTTTCCTTCTACTTGTTCATAAAGTGTATTTTAGAAGGTTTTTTCGTAGTTTTTGTTGCCTAGAACGTTACAAAAAATATTTTAAAGATGCAAACCTTTTTTTCGTTTTTCATACATTTTGGCTAAAGAGTCAAACGTTTTCGAAATTTTTATGAGCTTTTTCTTATTTGAAAACTGTGTAAAATGCTCTAAAAATGGTTTTATATTTTGTTAGAAGCCTTACATGATTACTGCGAAAAAATTAGGTTTATCCCCCACTACCCCCGATAAGAGAGAGAACCACTGGTTGTGGCAAGTTCGCTCGGCTTCGACAATAAACCCACCGGCGCCGGATTCTCGGGCCTGGATGGCCTGTTGGTACGGCGGTGGCGGATCGATAACGACGGGTTGTTGGGGGTGGAGATTGGCCGTTGCGTCTCAATTACCGCCACCGCGGCAGCAAGCGGTTGTGGCTGGTGGGGCTTCTTGAGTACGCCAGCCTATGGCCGAGCCTCAATTTTAAAGACATCGAGCGCCCCTTGTGCCATTCTTCCTCCCCCGTCAGGGCTTCCCGCCACTCGCCGCCTTAGCCCGAACACGGCCAGGTAGAAGACCAGCGGGAAGCAGAGCTGATTCTGAAGGCCAGGTTTTTTGCGGGGCTTCCACTTGCGGTGATGGCCCGTTTGGCAGTAGGCCGTGTTGTAGGTGCCCTCTTTTTCATGAAAAGCCACGGGTACAGCTCGAACTCGCACTACATCATCCAGGGCTGCAGCAGACGCGAAGAACAACAGGAGGCGGCATGTTGATTCCACTGAAGCGGGGGATTTTTGAGGGGATTGGGAGCCGTATTTTATTGGTTTTGGAAGGAAAGTTTTGTGATGTTTTGGGAGCGTTCCAAGATATCGGTAGCTGAACGTACCGTCAAAACGGATTTTTCATTAAATTAAACAGAAATTAAATGTGTTTTTGTCGGCTTTATTCGGTAGAAACTTACCCCATGACTGGTAGAGCAGGGCGGAGCGATGACGATGAACAACATCTGAAGCCGGCTCCGATTTGGTACGGCACGTCAGGCAAGCCCATCTGGACTTGATGTCCGTACGGTTTCGGGAGCACAATCGATACAACCAGAATCTAATGCCCGTTTAAGGCCGAACAGAAAACGAGGAATTGCGACAATAAGAGGGTCAATAGAGGAGGTCGTGCTCACACAGGCAAAATCGGCAGGATGAGCCCGGCATACGAGATGGCCGTGTTGATGACGATGGACAAGGCATAGTAATCGACGGCGGGACAACAGGCCGCAACTATCGACAGCGATAACAGCATACAAAACCCAGGAGAAGAGGAAGACGCGCTGAAATTGACTAGATGTGTTTCTCCAAGGTTTTTCTTACCCTCCGCTCGTCGTGCGAGTTGCTTTCGACGGAGCGGTAGATGTGACGATGGAATAGGTGATGGACCCGGAGGGAAAAACAGAGCACCGCTGCCAGCACCGCCCGCTCGTCAATCCACGACAGGATGGCGAACTAGGATTTTGGGGTGCTGGATTGTTGTTAGCCGGGGGGTGGAGTGGGGGTAGAACTTTTTCTAAGCCTATTCGCTATCTTAATAAAACCTATACTGTTTTAGAGGGTTTTTTAGTCGTTTCCGAGGACTGAAAAATCAGAAAATAGTTTCTATTTCATTATTTGGCATCAGTTTAGGCATTTTTCACGTAATTCCGCCTTGAGAAAAAAGATGACTCACGTGTTCGACGTAAAGCAGAAGATGACCGAGTCGACGAAGCGCACTATTGAAGCGACGGTAAGGGGCACCGCTACCGAGCGCAGGAACGCGGCTATCTGAAGCGAAAAACCCTTATATCTAGGCTACCCTTTACCCATATAAGACACTTACACACATAAGATATACCAAAATACTCGCCCGATCGACACAAACATTTTGGTATACCTTACCACCAGAAAAACAACGGAGCCAAGATACCCTAGGTTGGGGTAAAGTGCGCCAAATCCCAACCTGATCATGCCAAATCTTCACGAACGCCTTCCAGAATAACACAGTCAGGAACAATTCCAGGAACAGCCCGATTTTCAGCCCAAACGACCCTGAAAATTTTATTTATAAAAACTTGCGAATTGGCTTGCCTGCGACGAGCTCGGTACGGTATGTTCCGGCCGGGCTCGGCACCCCTAGGACAGCCAAAGGAGGAGTTCTGCTCGTCCAGCTCGACCCAGTGCACAGCTGACCACGTAGTCCATTGTCTAGAATTCTAGAATACAGAAGAAAATAAAAGATAGACCAGAATAAATAAGAGAATAAAAAGAAAGAAAGAAATGTAGGTTTGGTAGCCTATTATTCAAAAAACGTTCTTTGGCATTACCGGGGGTTATCAGGGGAAAAACTTTTTGTTTAGTATCGATTTTCATAACATAATGGGGGTAATTTTACATAGTTTTTATCATTTCTAGATGGTGGGGTTTTAAAACTTTGTGAAAAAATTTAAAAAATATTGATTTTTCGACAAAAAGGTTGCCGTCTGGTAAACTTTTAAAATTTGAACTTTTCAAACTTTCTAAGGTTTTCTGGTTAGTTTTACACTTGAAATAGGGCTAGATTTTCCTAAAAACACGATAGAATACGCATTATTACGTCACTACGAATTTTTGGACTTATAATTATAAAGAGATTCGCCCCCGACCCCCCGACATTACAAAAGCCCCGAAAAATAACATCATGCGGCATGTTCAGACATTTTTTTTAATCAGAGAGTAAACTCAGGCGCCATAACATTTTTCGAGACATTTTGGGTGCTATTTTAGGCACACTGTAATTTGATTGGCGACGTAGGGGCCACTTTTTGAGGGGCAGGAAAAGCGCTGACGACAATCGCCAATTAGCTAAACACAGCAGGAGTGGCGGGTTTTCGTAGCGAACGATTTTACGGTTCGGTTCCTAGGGGGTTCCCCAATGTTCTCTGCTCGTTGGCCCCGTAAAAAGGGTCAAAAAACGCCGGTTTTCAGCCGTCTACGCGTCAAGAATCGTAGCGTTATACCGAAACTATAAACCAAATCAATGGCAGAGCTAGACTTTCGGCAATCGGGGTCCCAGTTTCTTGATTGGGATACGGTGGCCCGGGTCCCCAAGGGTCCCGACACGATTGGTCGCCGCCAAAAAATGGATCGTTGCCTGGGGAGACCGGGCGGCCGACCTGTCGCCGGTCATTCCATCCGCAAATTAGGTAATTGCCGGTCGATGGGCCGCTAAAGTTAAAGAAATCCCGTGGTTAGAAGCGAACGCGAGCGGCAGAATCACTTTTTCAAGAATTCCGTGCAGAACAGGGTCGTTTGGAAGGGAGCGGAAACCAGAAAAATTTGCGGCCCGGGATTTATACAAATTGATCTGGTTTTTAATCGAGCAATTTCCTATCCTATAAGCGAGAAAAGTATGTTTGGTTTTCTGTACGGCCGTTTTCTCGGCCGTCAGGCCGCGTTTCGAGCTGATTTTTGGCATGGGGGTGGGAAATGCCATTTATAAAAAACGGTTTTTTGGTGGTTTGAAATTCTTCCATTTAACGATTTTACATGCAAAAATGTGACAAATCCTTAACATTTTTTTGGGCGCGGACCAGTTGTCCGGAACTTTTCTCGGTGCCTAGAGGGAATTGCGGCCTCATTTTTCGGGGGTAGATGGAAAAAGGAATTGCCCAGATAACTCTTTTCGGATTTTGCAAAAAACTTCAAGATAAAGTTTTTATGTGGATTTTTCTGAAAGGTCCTTAATAAATCGCGGAACGGGCCGTGGTGTCCAGGTCATAACTCGACGCCTTGATGGAATTCCGGGCTGAAATTTGGATCGTTTGTGCAATCAAGGGTGGGGATCATGCGCATCTTATTATCTTTGCAAATTTTCGACAGATTCAAACTCAAAAATAGAATTTTGTAAAGTGACCAGAAGGCCTGTCTCCGGGAAGATTGGTCACCCTTATCTTTGCCTCGCCTCCCCAGGACAGACAGCTTTCCGCCGCCTCCTCCCATCTGCCCCTTGGTGTAGTGGATTAGCGCTCGGTCTACCACGGGTAAGGTCATTAGTTCGGATCCCTGGGGAATTTAATTTTTTGCTTTTTGGTGGTTCGGCAACAAAACATATTTCGAAGCTCTCAGTGTGGGAGATTTAGAATTGGGAAAATCCAATCCAATTCTGCCAGAAAATCCAATCTGAATTCATGGTTCCTGGACGAGGTCCAGTGGAAAAGGGCCGCGAAGCGGTCTTTTCCACTGGTATTAGGATAGGGCAGAAAGATATCCTACGTTATATCAAAAAATGCGGCCTACGGACAGTGAAATCCCAGCCCGTAAAACAATAGAACCTGAGAAACCTCCCCGAACAGCCCCAATTTCCGGGTGCAAACCATAGTCAGCCGACGCCCATCGGAAATTAGCCATGCCTAAAGACGCCCCCCCTCCGGGACATTCCGGCTACCGTAGGCCCCGCTCTAGAAAACCGGGGCACAAAATAGAAAACTTCTGCGACGCAAGCAGACGCCCGAAATGGGAGCGAAAAGCCCGCCATAAATGGCTTGTCGGCCATAAGCTGGAAATTAAGTGCGGCCGGGGAGGGCTCTAGAGTCTAGAGCCCGCGCAAACAGTCGCAAATTGTTTTGTTGTTGGAGTCGCACTTTTGAAGTAAATACTTAGCGGTCAGGCTGTAAGTATGCACTTCTAATGGTTAGATTATAGAGGTTTGGATCCATTTGTAAAGGTAATAAAAGCTGGGCGCAAGTGTTGGCGCCCCTCGGACGCCATAATTCAAATCCGGGAGGTGATTCAGAAAAGAAGAGCAGGAGAAACCTTTTGGGGGGCAGATTAACGTGGGTAGGAGCAGATAGAGAAGCCGAAACTAAGTTAAGCTTAAGCTAAGCCTAAGCTAAGCCTAAGCTAAGTCTAAACCAAGCGCAAGCCAAGCCTAAGCCAAGCCTAAGCCAAGCCTAAGCCAACGCTAAGGCTAAGCCTAGCCTAAGCCAAGCCCAACCAAGCTTCAGCCAAGCCTAAGTCAAGTCTAGGCAAGCTTAAGCCAAACCTAAGCCATGCCTAAGCCATGCCTAAGTCAGGCCTGAGCCAAGCCAAAGCCAAGCCAAAGTCAAGCCTAAACCAAGCCTAAACCATGCCTAAAAGCCGAGCTTAAGTCAAGCTTAAGCCAAACCTAAGCCAAGCCTACGCCAATCCTAAGCCAATCCTAAGCCGAGCCTAAGCCAAAGCTTGCAGGCGGACATAACCTAAGATAATCTGAAAAATATTGATTTAACGGGCATCCAGATAATATATTCAAGCGCAAAACCGCGAAGTCAGCTGTGCCAGGTGAACCTCCATCCAATAGCCGCAAAAAATAATTTCCAGCAAAAAAAAACGCGAGGCCTAGCCGCGGGGCCCAAATGAAATCACTCCACTAGTCACCGGCCGGGTTTTTGGAATCCATTTTCCACGATCCGTTTATGGCGGTGGGAACGGGACATGTGATTCCCAAATAAGAAAAGTAACCATTGAGTACTACAGCATGAGAAAGGGTGCGTGGCTTCGAGAAGTTTAGGACTACGTTGAGCGTCGTTACAAAAAAAAGAACGAGAAGCGGGTAGGCGCAAAGGGATATTAAGGGGATGCCGAATTTCGATAATGCCTACTTTCAAAAATATCGAAATTTTATAATGCCGAAATATCGCACTGCCGCATTTTTGTAATACCAAAATTCCACGCTTTTTTGCGAAAACGAATTCATGTAATGCTGAATTTCTAAATGCCAAATTTAATGTCGAAACGGGATAATGCCGAATTTCAAAGCACCGAATTTTTACAATGCTAAACGCCGTACCGCCGAATTTTTGCCATACAGACTACTGGCAATGCCGACTCTAATGTCGAAATGTCATAACGCCGAACCTTGATAGTGCCCAACTTTCATAAAGCCGAATTTTTGTAAGACCGAATTCTCATAATGCCGAATGCTGAGCATGCCGTATTTTTTGGTATTTTCAGTGTGATACAAATTCGCCGTTATCAGCTTTCGGGATTTTAATAATTTGGCGAGATGCAATTCTACCTTATCTAATGTAAATCTATATTATGACATTTCGGCAATATGACCCTTTGGCGTTCTGGCTTTTCGGCATCGCGAAATTTCGGCATTAGGACACTACGGGATTCTGATTTTTCGGCATTATGAAATTCGGGATCACGAAGCGGAATAATAAGATTAGGTATTATGCAAAGCCGGCGTTCTGATCTTTTGGAATGATGACATTCCGAATAATGAAAATTCGGCATATTGAAAATTCGGAGTAATCGCACTTCAGTATAAGGATATAAGGAAACCGACATTATGGAATTGGGTATACTAAAGATTCGGTCGTATCAAAATTCAGGATTATGACGGTAGATCGGCGGAACGAATACTAACTGAAATCAACGATGACAAGATGCTGAGCACTAATTTGTAAGTCTCATTGGCGGTCTGGAGTGGGCAAGCTGTGGTTACTTGAGATACGGCCACTTCTGCCCCAGGGCCACCACCCAATTACCGTCTTTTCGGGCCCAAAATATGTTTCCCCCACGGGGAGGGGGGCTACAGGGATCACTTGCTGTATCAAAAGTGTTGTTTCCTTGAACCCGGCCTGATTCGGGCACTTGTTGCTGAGGTGTGAAAACAACTAAAAAACACGGCAGGGGGAATATCGTGCCCAATTTACAGGTTTGTTAGTCAAGTATAAGTATAAGGCTTAGGCTTAGGCACTTAGTATAAGTATAAAAGTCTTATTGTTGGTAATTTGGGATCACGACAATGCTCTGGTCAAAATTTGGGGCCGATTGGATGTAACACGGCGAAATGCCGGATGGTTCGTTTTTTTGGGACACCCTGTATATCGTCAAATCAAAATCACACGTTTTATATTGTGTTTAGTAAATCACAACAACGTTAAAGTCAGAACTGCCTTCCAATGATCCAAGAAAATCGATTAAAAGAAGATAAAAGTGAACAAGACGCGGTAAGACTTCTTGACCCTAAAAACCCCTCCCTCTGCCAAATTTAACGAAATAAACGCTAATTTAAACGTTCTACGAGCGAGAATCAATCCGGGCGAATTAGTAAGACACATTGCCGACCAACCCGCGCGTACGCGTGCGCGCGGAATGGTCGGAGCGTACACGCACATTCCCAATCTGCGTCGCCCGCGCACATTGCTTCCCAATCAGCGCGTCGGCGCCCATTGCTCCCGAATCCCAATCAGCGCGTCGGCGCACATTGCTCCCGAATCCCAATCTGCGCGTCGGCGCACATTGCTCCCGAATCCCAATCTGCGCGTCGGCGCACATTGCTCCCGAATCCCAATCGCGCGTCGGCGGGCACATTGCTCCCGAATCCCAATCTGCGCGTCGGCGCATCATTGCTCCCGAATCCCAATCAGCGCGTCGGCGCACATTGCTCCCGAATCCCAATCAGCGCGTCGGCGCACATTGCTCCCGAATCCCAATCAGCGCGTCGGCGCACATTGCTCCCGAATCCCAATCTGCGCGTCGGCGCACATTGCTCCCGAATCCCAATTCCGCGCGTCGGCGCACATTGCTCCCCGAATCCCATACATCTCGCGTCGGCGCACATTGTCCTTCCCAATCAGCACGTCGGCGCACATTGCTCCCGAATCCCAATCTGCGCGTCGGCGCACATTGCTCCCGAATCCCAATCAGCGCCTCGGCGCACATTGCTCCCGAATCCCAATCAGCGCGTCGGCGCACATTGCTCCCGAATCCCAATCAGCGCGTCGGCGCACATTGCTCCCGAATCCCAATCTGCGCGTCGGCGCACATTGCTTCCCAATCAGCGCGTCGGCGCACATTGCTCCCGAATCCCAATCTGCGCGTCGGCGCACATAGCTTCCCAATCCCAGCGGCGTCGGCGCACATTGCTCCCGAATCCCAATCTGCGCGTCGGCGCACATTGCTTCCCAATCAGCACGTCGGCGCACATTGCTCCCGAATCCCAATCTGCGCGTCGGCGCACATAGCTTCCCGAATCCCCCGCGCGCGTCGGCGCACATTGATCCCGAATCTCATACTGCGCGTCGGCGCACATTGCTCCCGAATCCCAATCCAGCGCGTCGGCGCACATTGCTCCTTAATCCCAATCAGCGCGTCGGCGCACATTGCTTCCCATCTGCGCGTCGGCGCACATTGCTCCCGAATCCCAATCTGCGCCTTCGGCGCACATGGCTGCTTCCCAATCCGCGCGTCGGCGCACCCATTGCTCCCGGAATCCCAATCTGCGCGTCGGCGCCCATTGCTTCCCAAGGTCCCAATCCGCGCACATTGCTCCCGAATCCCACCGCCTCGGCGCACATTGCTTCCCAATCAGCGCATCGGCGCACATTGCTCCCGAATCCCAATCTGCGCGGTCGGCGCACATTGCTCCCGAATCCCAATCTGCGCGTCGGCGCATCATTGCTCCCGAATCCCAATCTCGCGTCGGGCACATTGCTTCCCAATCAGCGCGTCGGGCGCACATTGCTCCCGAATCCCAATCTGCGCGTCGGCGCACATTGATCCCGAATACTCCCAATCAGCGCGTCGGCGCACATTGCTCCCGAATCCCAATCTGGCGCTCGGCGCACATTGCTTCCCAATCAGCGCATCGGCGCACACATTGCTCCCGAGTCCCAATCTGCGCGTAAGCGCACATTGCTCCCGAATCCCAATCAGCACGTCGGCGCACATTGCGCCGAATCCCAATCTGCGCGTCGGCGCACATTGCTTCCCAATCAGCGCATCGGCGCACATTGCTCCCGAATCCCAATGCGCCGGGCACACATTGCTCGTATCCCAATCTGCGCGTCGGCGCACATTGCCCCGATCCCAATCTGCGCGTCGGCGCACATTGCTCCCGAATCCCAATCTGCGCGTCGGCGCACATTGCTTCCCAATCAGCACGTCGGCGCACATTGCTCCCGAATCCCAATCTGCGCCCTCGGCGCACATTGCTCCAAATCCCAATCAGCGCATCGGCGCACATTGCTCCCGAATCCCAATCTGCGCCGTCGGCGCACATTGCTGTCCCAATCTGCGCGTCGGCGCACATTGCTCCCGAATCCCAATCTGCGCGTCGGCGCACATTGTTCCCGAATCCCAATCTGCGCGTCGGCGCACATTTGCTCCGAATCCCAATCTGTGCGTCGGCGCACATTGCTCCCGAATCCCAATCTGCGCGTCGGCGCACATTGCTCCCGAATCCCAATCTGCGCGTCGGCGCACATTGCTCCCGAATCCCAATCTGCGCGTCGGCGCACATTGCTTCCCAATCAGCACGTCGGCGCACATTGCTCCCGAATCCCAATCTGCGCGTCGGCGCACATTGCTCCCGAATCCCAATCTGCGCGTCGGCGCACATTGCTCCCGAATCCCAATCAGCGCGTCGGCGCACATTTTTCCCAATCCCAATCTGCGCGTCGGCGCACATTGCCCCGAATCCCAATCTGCGCGTCGGCGCACATTGCTCAATCCCAATCTGCGGCGTCGGCGCACATTGCTCCCGAATCCCAATCTGCGCGTCGGCGCACATTTGCTCCCGAATCCCAATCTGCGCGGGTCGGCGCACATTGCTCTGAATCCCGATCTGCGCGTCGGCGCACACTGCTCCCGAATCCCAATCTGCGCGTCGGCGCACATTGCTTCCCAATCAGCGCATCGGCGCACATTGCTCCCGAATCCCAATCAGCGCGTCGGCGCACATTGCTCCCGAATCCCAATCTGCGCGTCGGCGCACATTGCTCCCCATCCCAATCTGCGCGTCGGCGCACATTGCTCCCGAATCCCAATCTGCGCGTCGGCGCACATTGCTCCCGAATCGCAATCTGCGCGTCGGCGCACATTGCTCCCGAATCGCAATCTGCGCGTCGGCGCACATTGCTCCCGAATCCCAATCTGCGCGTCGGCGCACATTGCTCCCGAATCCCAATCTGCGCGTCGGCGCACATTGCTCCCGAATCCCAATCTGCGCCTCGGCGCACATTGCTCCCGAATCCCAATCTGCGCGTCGGCGCACATTGCTTCTCAATCAGCGCGTCGGCGCACATTGCTCGCGAATCCCAATCAGCGCGTCGGCGCACATTGATCCCGAATCCCAATCTGCGCGTCGGCGCACATTGCTCATCCCAATCTGCGCGTCGGCGCACATTGCTCCTGAATCCCAATCTGCGCGTCGGCGCACATTGCTCCCGAATCCCAATCTGCGCGTCGGCGCACATTGCTTCCCAATCAGCACGTCGGCGCACATTGCTCCCGAATCCCAATCTGCGCGTCGGCGCACATTGCTTCCCAATCAGCGCATCGGCGCACATTGCTCCCGAATCCCAATCAGCGCGTCGGCGCACATTGCTCCCGAATCCCAATCTGCGCGTCGGCGCACATTGCTTCCCAATCTGCGCGTCGGCGCACATTGCTCCCGAATCCCAATCCTGCGCGTCGGCGCACATTGCTCCCGAATCCCAATCTGCGCGTCGGCGCACATTGCTTCCCAATCAGCACGTCGGCGCCACATTGCTCCCGAATCCCAATCTGCGCGTCGGCGCACATTGCTTCCCAATCTGCGCGTCGGCGCACATTGCTCCCGAATCCCAATCTGCGCGTCGGCGCACATTGCTTCCCAATCTGCGCGTCGGCGCACATTGCTCCCGAATCCCAATCTGCGCCTCGGCGCACATTGCTTCCCAATCTGCGCGTCGGCGCACATTGCTCCCGAATCCCAATCTGCGCCTCGGCGCACATTGCTTCCCAATCTGCGCGTCGGCGCACATTGCTCCCGAATCCCAATCTGCGCGTCGGCGCACATTGCTCCCGAATCCCAATCTGCGCGTCGGCGCACATTGCTTCCCAATCAGCACGTCGGCGCACATTGCTCCCGAATCCCAATCTGCGCGTCGGCGCACATTGCTTCCCAATCAGCGCATCGGCGCACATTGCTCCCGAATCCCAATCTGCGCGTCGGCGCACATTGCTCCCGAATCCCAATCTGCGCGTCGGCGCACATTGCTCCCGAATCCCAATCTGCGCGTCGGCGCACATTGCTCCCGAATCCCAATCTGCGCCTCGGCGCACATTGCTTCCCAATCTGCGCGTCGGCGCACATTGCTCCCGAATCCCAATCTGCGCGTCGGCGCACATTGCTCCCGAATCCCAATCTGCGCGTCGGCGCACATTGCTCCCGAATCCCAATCTGCGCCTCGGCGCACATTGCTCCCAATCTGCGCGTCGGCGCACATTGCTCCCGAATCCCAATCTGCGCGTCGGCGCACATTGCTCCTGAATCCCAATCTGCGCGTCGGCGCACATTGCTCCCGAATCCCAATCTGCGCGTCGGCGCACATTGCTCCCGAATCCCAATCTGCGCGTCGGCGCACATTGCTTCCCAATCAGCACGTCGGCGCACATTGCTCCCGAATCCCAATCTGCGCGTCGGCGCACATTGCTCCCGAATCCCAATCTGCGCGTCGGCGCACATTGCTCCCGAATCCCAATCTGCGCGTCGGCGCACATTGCTTCCCAATCAGCACGTCGGCGCACATTGCTCCCGAATCCCAATCTGCGCGTCGGCGCACATTGCTCCCGAATCCCAATCTGCGCGTCGGCGCACATTGCTCCGAATCCCAATCTGCGCGTCGGCGCACATTGCTCCCGAATCCCAATCTGCGCCTCGGCGCACATTGCCTTCCCAATCTGCGCGTCGGCGCACATTGCTCCCGAATCCCAATCTGCGCCTCGGCGCACATTGCTTCCCAATCTGCGCGTCGGCGCACATTGCTCCCGAATCCCAATCTGCGCGTCGGCGCACATTGCTCCCGAATCCCAATCTGCGCGTCGGCGCACATTGCTCCCGAATCCCAATCTGCGCGTCGGCGCACATTGCTCCCGAATCCCAATCTGCGCGTCGGCGCACATTGCTCCCGAATCCCAATCTGCGCGTCGGCGCACATTGCTCCCGAATCCCAATCTGCGCGTCGGCGCACATTGCTCCCGAATCCCAATCTGCGCGTCGGCGCACATTGCTCCCGAATCCCAATCTGCGCGTCGGCGCACATTGCTCCCGAATCCCAATCTGCGCGTCGGCGCACATTGCTCCCGAATCCCAATCTGCGCGTCGGCGCACATTGCTTCCCAATCTGCGCGTCGGCGCACATTGCTCCCGAATCCCAATCTGCGCGTCGGCGCACATTGCTCCCGAATCCCAATCTGCGCGTCGGCGCACATTGCTCCCGAATCCCAATCTGCGCGTCGGCGCACATTGCTCCCGAATCCCAATCTGCGCCTCGGCGCACATTGCTTCCCAATCTGCGCGTCGGCGCACATTGCCCCGAATCCCAATCTGCGCCTCGGCGCACATTGCTTCCCAATCTGCGCGTCGGCGCACATTGCTCCCGAATCCCAATCTGCGCGTCGGCGCACATTGCTCCCGAATCCCAATCTGCGCGTCGGCGCACATTGCTTCCCAATCTGCGCGTCGGCGCACATTGCTCCCGAATCCCAATCTGCGCGTCGGCGCACATTGTCTCCGAATCGCAATCTGCGCGTCGGCGCACATTGCTCCCGAATCCCAATCTGCGCGTCGGCGCACATTGCTCCCGAATCCCAATCTGCGCGTCGGCGCACATTGCTCCCGAATCCCAATCTGCGCCTCGGCGCACATTGCTTCCCAATCTGCGCGTCGGCGCACATTGCTCCCGAATCCCAATCTGCGCGTCGGCGCACATTGCTCCCGAATCCCAATCTGCGCGTCGGCGCACATTGCTTCCCCAATCAGCACGTCGGCGCACATTGCTCCCGAATCCCAATCTGCGCGTCGGCGCACATTGCTCCCGAATCCCAATCTGCGCGTCGGCGCACATTGCTCCCGAATCCCAATCTGCGCGTCGGCGCACATTGCTCCCGAATCCCAATCTGCGCGTCGGCGCACATTGCTCCCGAATCGCAATCTGCGCGTCGGCGCACATTGCTCCCGAATCCCAATCTGCGCGTCGGCGCACATTGCTCCCGAATCCCAATCTGCGCGTCGGCGCACATTGCTCCCGAATCCCAATCTGCGCCTCGGCGCACATTGCTTCCCAATCTGCGCGTCGGCGCACATTGCTCCCGAATCCCAATCTGGGCGTCGGCGCACATTGCTCCCGAATCCCAATCTGCGCGTCGGCGCACATTGCTCCCAATCAGCACGTCGGCGCACATTGCTCCCGAATCCCAATCTGCGCGTCGGCGCACATTGCTCCCGAATCCCAATCTGCGCGTCGGCGCACATTGCTCCCGAATCCCAATCTGCGCGTCGGCGCACATTGCTCCCGAATCCCAATCTGCGCCTCGGCGCACATTGCTTCCCAATCTGCGCGTCGGCGCACATTGCTCCCGAATCCCAATCTGCGCCTCGGCGCACATTGCTTTCCCAATCTGCGCGTCGGCGCACATTGCTTCCCGAATCCCAATCTGCGCGTCGGCGCACATTGCTCCCGAATCCCAATCTGCGCGTCGGCGCACATTGCTTCCCAATCAGCACGTCGGCGCACATTGCTCCCGAATCCCAATCTGCGCGTCGGCGCACATTGCTCCCGAATCCCAATCTGCGCGTCGGCGCACATTGCTCCCGAATCCCAATCTGCGCGTCGGCGCACATTGCTCCCGAATCCCAATCTGCGCGTCGGCGCACATTGCTCCCGAATCCCAAATCTGCGCGTCGGCGCACATTGCTCCCGAATCCCAATCTGCGCGTCGGCGCACATTGCTCCCGAATCCCAATCTGCGCGTCGGCGCACATTGCTCCCGAATCCCAATCTGCGCCTCGGCGCACATTGCTTCCCAATCTGCGCGTCGGCGCACATTGCTCCCGAATCCCAATCTGCGCGTCGGCGCACATTGCTCCCGAATCCCAATCTGCGCGTCGGCGCACATTGCTTCCCAATCAGCACGTCGGCGCACATTCCCGAATCCCAATCTGCGCGTCGGCGCACATTGCTCCCGAATCCCAATCTGCGCGTCGGCGCACATTGCTCCCGAATCCCAATCTGCGCGTCGGCGCACATTGCTCCCGAATCCCAATCTGCGCGTCGGCGCACATTGCTCCCGAATCGCAATCTGCGCGTCGGCGCACATTGCTCCCGAATCCCAATCTGCGCGTCGGCGCACATTGCTCCCGAATCCCAATCTGCGCGTCGGCGCACATTGCTCCCGAATCCCAATCTGCGCCTCGGCGCACATTGCTTCCCAATCTGCGCGTCGGCGCACATTGCTCCCGAATCCCAATCTGCGCGTCGGCGCACATTGCTCCCGAATCCCAATCTGCGCGTCGGCGCACATTGCTTCCCCAATCAGCACGTCGGCGCACATTGCTCCCGAATCCCAATCTGCGCGTCGGCGCACATTGCTCCCGAATCCCAATCTGCGCGTCGGCGCACATTTCTCCCGAATCCCAATCTGCGCGTCGGCGCACATTGCTCCCGAATCCCAATCTGCGCCTCGGCGCACATTGCTCTCCCAATCTGCGCGTCGGCGCACATTGCTCCCGAATCCCAATCTGCGCCTCGGCGCACATTGCTTCCAATCTGCGCGTCGGCGCACATTGCTCCTGAATCCCAATCTGCGCGTCGGCGCACATTGCTCCTGAATCCCAATCTGCGCGTCGGCGCACATTGCTTCCCAATCAGCACGTCGGCGCACATTGCTCCCGAATCCCAATCCGCGCGTCGGCGCACATTGCTCCCGGAATCCCAATCTGCGCGTCGGCGCACATTGCTCCCGAATCCCAATCTGCGCGTCGGCGCACATTGCTCCCGAATCCCAATCTGCGCGTCGGCGCACATTGCTCCCGAATCCCACAATCTGCGCGTCGGCGCACATTGCTTCCCAATCTGCGCGTCGGCGCACATTGCCCCGAATCCCAATCTGCGCGTCGGCGCACATTGCTCCTGAATCCCAAGCTGCGCGTCGGCGCACATTGCTCCCGAATCCCAATCTGCGCGTCGGCGCACATTGCTCCCGAATCCCAATCTGCGCGTCGGCGCACATACCTCCCGAATCCCAATCTGCGCGTCGGCGCACATTAAGCTCCCGAATCCCAATCTGCGCGTCGGCGCACATTGTTCCCGAATCGCAATCTGCGCGTCGGCGCACATTGCTCCTGAATCCCAATCTGCGCGTCGGCGCACATTGCCTCCCGAATCGCAATCTGCGCGTCGGCGCACATTGCTCCCGAATCCCAATCTGCGCGTCGGCGCACATTGCTCCCGAATCCCAACCTGCGCGTCGGCGCACATTGCTCCCGAATCCCAATCTGCGCCTCGGCGCACATTGCTTCCCAATCTGCGCGTCGGCGCACATTGCTCCTGAATCCCAATCTGCGCGTCGGCGCACATTGCTCCCGAATCCCAATCTGCGCGTCGGCGCACATTGCTTCCCAATCAGCACGTCGGCGCACATTGCTCCCGAATCCCAATCTGCGCGTCGGCGCACATTGCTCCCGAATCCCAATCTGCGCGTCGGCGCACATTGCTCCCGAATCCCAATCTGCGCGTCGGCGCACATTGCTCCCGAATCCCAATCTGCGCGTCGGCGCACATTGCTCCCGAATCCCAATCTGCGCGTCGGCGCACATTGCTCCCGAATCCCAATCTGTGCGTCGGCGCACATTGCTCCCGAATCCCAATCTGCGCGTCGGCGCACATTGCTCCCGAATCCCAATCTGCGCGTCGGCGCACATTGCTCCCGAATCCCAATCTGCGCGTCGGCGCACATTGCTTCCCAATCAGCACGTCGGCGCACATTGCTCCCGAATCCCAATCTGCGCGTCGGCGCACATTGCTCCCGAATCCCAATCTGCGCGTCGGCGCACATTGCTCCCGGAATCCCAATCTGCGCGTCGGCGCACATTGCTCCCGAATCCCAATCTGCGCGTCGGCGCACATTGCTCCCGAATCCCAATCTGCGCGTCGGCGCACATTGCTTCCCAATCAGCGCATCGGCGCACATTGCTCCCGAATCCCAATCTGCGCCTCGGCGCACATTGCTTCCCAATCTGCGCGTCGGCGCACATTGCTCCCGAATCCCAATCTGCGCGTCGGCGCACATTGCTCCCGAATCCCAATCTGCGCGTCGGCGCACATTGCTCCCGAATCCCAATCTCGCGCGTCGGCGCACATTGCTTCCCAATCAGCGCATCGGCGCACATTGCTCCCGAATCCCAATCTGCGCCTCGGCGCACATTGCTTCCAATCTGCGCGTCGGCGCACATTGCTCCCGAATCCCAATCTGCGCGTCGGCGCACATTGCTCCCGAATCCCAATCTGCGCGTCGGCGCACATTGCTTCCCAATCAGCACGTCGGCGCACATTGCTCCCGAATCCCAATCTGCGCCTCGGCGCACATTGCTTCCCAATCAGCGCATCGGCGCACATTGCTCCCGAATCCCAATCTGCGCCTCGGCGCACATTGTCTTCCCAATCTGCGCGTCGGCGCACATTGCTCCCGAATCCCAATCTGCGCGTCGGCGCAACATTGCTCCCGAATCCCAATCTGCGCGTCGGCGCACATTGCTTCCCAATCAGCACGTCGGCGCACATTGCTCCCGAATCCCAATCTGCGCGTCGGCGCACATTGCTCCCGAATCCCAATCTGCGCGTCGGCGCACATTGCTCCCGAATCCCAATCTGCGCGTCGGCGCACATTGCTCCCGAATCCCAATCTGCGCGTCGGCGCACATTGCTCCCGAATCCCAATCTGCGCGTCGGCGCACATTGCTCCCGAATCCCAATCTGCGCGTCGGCGCACATTGCTCCCGAATCCCAATCTGCGCGTCGGCGCACATTGCTCCCGAATCCCAATCTGCGCGTCGGCGCACATTGCTCCCGAATCCCAATCTGCGCGTCGGCGCACATTGCTCCCGAATCCCAATCCCCGCGTCGGCGCACATTGCTCCCGAATCCCAATCTGCGCGTCGGCGCTATTGCTCCCGAATCCCAATCTGCGCGTCGGCGCACATTGCTCCCGAATCCCAATCTGCGCGTCGGCGCACATTGCTCCCGAATCCCAATCTGCGCGTCGGCGCACGATTGCTCCCGAATCCCAATCTGCGCGTCGGCGCACATTGCTCCCGAATCCCAATCTGCGCGTCGGCGCACATTGCTCCCGAATCCCAATCTGCGCGTCGGCGCACATTGCTCCCGAATCCCAATCTGCGCGTCGGCGCACATTGCTCCCGAATCCCAATCTGCGCGTCGGCGCACATTGCTCCCGAATCCCAATCTGCGCGTCGGCGCATATTGCTCCCGAATCCCAATCTGCGCGTCGGCGCACATTGCTCCCGAATCCCAATCTGCGCGTCGGCGCACATTGCTCCCGGAATCCCAATCTGCGCGTCGGCGCACATTGCTCCCGAATCCCAATCTGCGCGTCGGCGGACATTGCTCCTGAATCCCAATCTGCGCGTCGGCGCCATAAGCTCCCGAATCCCAATCTGCGCGTCGGCGCACATTGCCTCCCGAATCCCAATCTGCGCGTCGGCGCACATTGCTCCCGAATCCCAATCTCGCGTCGGCGCACGATTGCCCCCGAATCCCAATCTGCGCGTCGGCGGGCATTGCTCCCGAATCCCAACTGCGCGTCGGGCGCACATTGCTCCCGAATCCCAATCTGCGCGTCGGCGCATATTGCTCCCGAATCCCAATCTGCGCGTCGGCGCACATTGCTCCCGAATCCCACTCTGCGCGTCGGCGCACATTGCTCCCGAATCCCAATCTGCGCGTCGGCGCACATTGCTCCCGAATCCCAATCTGCGCGTCGGCGCACATTGCTCCCGAATCCCAATCTGCGCGTCGGCGCACATTGCTCCCGGAATCCCAATCTGCGCGTCGGCGACATTGCTCCTGATCCCAATCTGCGCGTCGGCGCACATTGCTCCCGAATCCCAATCTGCGCGTCGGCGCATATTGCTCCCGAATCCCAACCTGCGCGTCGGCGCACATTGCTCCCGAATCCCAATCTGCGCGTCCGGCGCACATTGCTCCCGAATCCCAATCTGCGCGTCGGCGCACATTCCTCCCGAATCCCAATCTGCGCGTCGGCGCACATTGCTCCCGAATCCCAATCTGCGCGTCGGCGCACATTGCTCCCGAATCCCAATCTGCGCGTCGGCGCACATTGCTCCCGAGATCCCAATCTGCGCGTCGGCGCACATTGCTCCCGAATCCCAATCTGCGCGTCGGCGCACATTTCTCCCGAATCCCAATCTGCGCGTCGGCGCACATTGCTCCCGAATCCCAATCTGCGCGTCGGCGCACATTGCTCCCGAATCCCAATCTGCGCGTCGGCGCACATTGCTCCCGAATCCCAATCTGCGCGTCGGCGCACATTGCTCCCGAATCCCAATCTGCGCGTCGGCGCACATTGCTCCCGAATCCCAATCTGCGCGTCGGCGCACATTGCCCCCGAATCCCAATCCGCGCGTCGCGCACATTGCTCCCGAATCCCAATCTGCGCGTCGGCGCACATTGCTCCCGAATCCCAATCTGCGCGTCGGCGCACATTGCTCTTCGAATCCCAATCTGCGCGTCGGCGACATTGCTCCTGAATCCCAATCTGCGCGTCGGCGCACATTGCTCCCGAATCCCAATCTGCGCGTCGGCGCACATTGCTCCCGAATCCCAATCTGCGCGTCGGCGCACATTGCTCCCGAATCCCAATCTGCGCGTCGGCGCACATTGCTCCCGAATCCCAATCTGCGCGTCGGCGCACATTGCTCCCGAATCCCAATCTGCGCGTCGGCGCACATTGCTCCCGAATCGCAATCTGCGCGTCGGCGCACATTGCTACCGCAGCCGCGAAGCGTATTTTCGACCCAGGTTTTTGAAAAAATCCGAAAAATTATTTATTGAGCGACAAGTACAGATAAGAGCGACTAATGGACT
>CATQJA010002401.1:0-20826 GCA_958295435.1 Mesorhabditis spiculigera
GGTGAGGGACGAATCTTCGTATGCACTCAGAGAAAGAGAGGCAAGGCGAACCATCGATTCTAAGTAAGGCACGACTGAATTCATCTACAAAAACCAACTATTAAAATTGACTACGTGGAGAGTACGCATATTTGCAAAACAGGAGCTTGTCCATTTCAGGGGGGGGTGAGGGACGAATCTTCGTATGCACCCAGAGAAAGAGAAGCTTGGCGAACCATCGATTCTAGGTAAGCCACGACTGAATTCATCTAAAAAACCAACCATTAAAATTGACTACACGTGGAGAGTACGCATATTTGCAAAACAGGAGCTTGTGCATTCTCAGGGGGGGGTGGGGGACGAATCTTCGTATGCACTCAGAGAAAGAGAAGCTTGGCGAACCATCGATTCTAGGTAAGCCACGACTGAATTCATCTAAAAAACCAACTATTAAAATTGACTACACGTGGAGAGTACGCATATTCGCAAAGCAGGAGCTTGTGCATTAGCCGGGGGGGGTGAGGGGACGAATCTTCGTATGCACTCAGAGAAAGAGAAGCTTGGCGAACCATCGATTCTAGGTAAGCCACGACTGAATTCATCTAAAAAACCAACTATTAAAATTGACTACACGTGGAGAGTACGCATATTTGCAAAACAGGAGCTTGTCCATTATCCGGGGGGGGGTGAGGGACGAATCTTCGTATGCACTGAGAAAGAGAGCAAGGCGAACCATCGATTCTAGGTAAGGCACGACTGAATTCATCTAAAAACCAACAATTAAAATTGACTACACGTGGAGAGTACGCATATTCGCAAAACAGGAGCTTGTCCATTCCCAGGGGGTGAGGACGAATCTTCGTATGCACTAGAGAAAGAGAAGCTAGGCGAACCATCGATTCTAGGTAAGGCACGACTGAATTCATCTCAAAAACCAACAATTAAAATTGACTACACGTGGAGAGTACGCATATTTGCAAAACAGGAGCTTGTGCATTCTCGGGGGGGGGTGAGGGACGAATCTTCGTATGCACTCAGAGAAAGAGAAGCTTGGCGAACCATCGATTCTAGGTAAGCCACGACTGAATTCATCTAAAAAACCAACTATTAAAATTGACTACACGTGGAGAGTACGCATATTTGCAAAACAGGAGCTTGTGCATTATCAGGGGGGGTGAGGGACGAATCTTCGTATGCACTCAGAGAAAGAGAGGCAAGG
Source organism: Mesorhabditis spiculigera (assembly GCA_958295435.1). Classification (NCBI taxonomy): domain Eukaryota; kingdom Metazoa; phylum Nematoda; class Chromadorea; order Rhabditida; family Rhabditidae; genus Mesorhabditis; species Mesorhabditis spiculigera. Next base: position 1,199 of record CATQJA010002401.1, read on the forward strand.
CGAACCATCGATTCTAGGTAAGGCACGACTGAATTCATCTAAAAAACCAACAATTAAAATTGACTACACGTGGAGAGTACGCATATTTGCAAAACAGGAGCTTGTCCATTATCCGGGGGGTGAGGGACGAATCTTCGTATGCACTCAGAGAAAGAGAAGCAGGCGAACCATCGATTCTAGGTAAGGCACGACTGAATTCATCTAAAAACCAACAATTAAAATTGACTCACACGTGGAGAGTACGCATATTTGCAAAACAGGAGCTTGTGCATTCTCAGGGGGGGTGAGGGACGAATCTTCGTATGCACTCAGAGAAAGAGAAGCTTGGCGAACCATCGATTCTAGGTAAGGCACGACTGAATTCATCCAAAAAACCAACAATTAAAATTGACTACACGTGGAGAGTACGCATATTCGCAAAACAGGAGCTTGTCCATTATCCGGGGGGGTGAGGGACGAATCTTCGTATGCACTCAGAGAAAGAGAAGCATGGCGAACCATCGATTCTAGGTAAGGCACGACTGAATTCATCTAAAAAACCAACAATTAAAATTGACTACACGTGGAGAGTACGCATATTCGCAAAACAGGAGCTTGTGCATTATCGGGGGGGTGAGGGACGAATCTTCGTATGCACTCGAGAAAAGAGAGGCAAGGCGAACCATCGATTCTAGGTAAGGCACGACTGAATTCATCAAAAACCAACAATTAAAATTGACTACACGTGGAGAGTACGCATATTTGCAAAACAGGAGCTTGTGCATTCTCAGGGGGGGTGAGGGACGAATCTTCGTATGCACTCAGAGAAAGAGAAGCTTGGCGAACCATCGATTCTAGGTAAGCCACGACTGAATTCATCTAAAAAACCAACTATTAAAATTGACTACACGTGGAGAGTACGCATATTTGCAAAACAGGAGCTTGTGCATTCTCAGGGGGGGGGGGGGGACGAATCTTCGTATGCACTCAGAGAAAGAGAGGCAAGGCGAACCATCGATTCTAGGTAAGGCACGACTGAATTCATCTAAAAAACCAACTATTAAAATTGACTACACGTGGAGAGTACGCATATTTGCAAAACAGGAGCTTGTGCATTCTCGGGGGGGTGAGGGACGAATCTTCGTATGCACTCAGAGAAAGAGAGGCAAGGCGAACCATCGATTCTAGGTAAGGCACGACTGAATTCATCTAAAAAACCAACAATTAAAATTGACTACACGTGGAGAGTACGCATATTCGCAAAACAGGAGCTTGTGCATTTCTCAGGGGGGTGAGGGACGAATCTTCGTATGCACTGAGAAAAAGAGAGGCAAGGCGAACCATCGATTCTAGGTAAGGCACGACTGAATTCATCTCAAAAACCAACAATTAAAATTGACTACACGTGGAGAGTACGCATATTCGCAAAACAGGAGCTTGTGCATTATCCGGGGGGGTGAGGGACGAATCTTCGTATGCACTGAGAGAAAGAGAGGCAAGGCGAACCATCGATTCTAGGTAAGGCACGACTGAATTCATCTACAAAACCAACTATTAAAATTGACTACACGTGAAGAGTACGCATATTTGCAAAACAGGAGCTTGTGCATTATCCGGGGGGGGGTGAGGGACGAATCTTCGTATGCACTCGGAGAAACAGAGGCAAGGCGAACCATCGATTCTAGGTAAGGCACGACTGAATTCATCGCAAAAACCAACAATTAAAATTGACTACACGTGGAGAGTACGCATATTCGCAAAGCAGGAGCTTGTGCATTAGCCGGGGGGTGAGGGACGAATCTTCGTATGCACTCAGAGAAAAGAGAGGCAAGGCGAACCATCGATTCTAGGTAAAGGCACGAATGAATTCATCTAAAAAACCAACAATTAAAATTGACTACACGTGGAGAGTACGCATATTTGCAAAACAGGAGCTTGTGCATTCTCAGGGGGGTGAGGGACGAATCTTCGTATGCACTCAGAGAAAAGAGAGGCAAGGCGAACCATCGATTCTAGGTAAGGCACGACTGAATTCATCTCAAAAACCAACTATTAAAATTGACTACACGTGGAGAGTACGCATATTCGCAAAGCAGGAGCTTGTGCATTATCAGGGGGTGAGGGACGAATCTTCGTATGCACTCAGAGAAAGAGAAGCTTGGCGAACCATCGATTCTAGGTAAGGCACGACTGAATTCATCTAAAAAACCAACTATTAAAATTGACTACACGTGGAGAGTACGCATATTTGCAAAACAGGAGCTTGTGCATTCTCAGGGGGGGGTGAGGGACGAATCTTCGTATGCACTCAGAGAAAGAGAGGCAAGGCGAACCATCGATTCTAGGTAAGGCACGACTGAATTCATCTAAAAAACCAACTATTAAAATTGACTACACGTGGAGAGTACGCATATTTGCAAAACAGGAGCTTGTGCATTCTCAGGGGGGGTGAGGGACGAATCTTCGTATGCACTCAGAGAAAGAGAGGCAAGGCGAACCATCGATTCTAGGTAAGGCACGACTGAATTCATCTAAAAAAACCAACTATTAAAATTGACTACACGTGGAGAGTACGCATATTCGCAAAACAGGAGCTTGTGCATTCTCAGGGGGGGTGAGGGACGAATCTTCGTATGCACTCAGAGAAAGAGAGGCAAGGCGAACCATCGATTCTAGGTAAGGCACGACTGAATTCATCTAAAAAACCAACTATTAAAATTGACTACACGTGGAGAGTACGCATATTCGCAAAACAGGAGCTTGTGCATTCTCAGGGGGGTGGGGACGAATCTTCGTATGCACTCAGAGAAAGAGAGGCAAGGCGAACCATCGATTCTAGGTAAGGCACGACTGAATTCATCTAAAAACCAACTATTAAAATTGACTACACGTGGAGAGTACGCATATTTGCAAAACAGGAGCTTGTGCATTCTCGAGGGGGGGTGAGGGACGAATCTTCGTATGCACTCAGAGAAAAGAGAGCAAGGCGAACCATCGATTCTAGGTAAGGCACGACTGAATTCATCTAAAAAACCAACTATTAAAATTGACTACACGTGGAGAGTACGCATATTTGCAAAACAGGAGCTTGTGCATTCTCGGGGGGGTGAGGGACGAATCTTCGTATGCACTGAGAAAAAGAGAGGCAAGGCGAACCATCGATTCTAGGTAAGGCACGACTGAATTCATCTAAAAAACCAACTATTAAAATTGACTACACGTGGAGAGTACGCATATTCGCAAAACAGGAGCTTGTGCATTCTCAGGGGGTGAGGGACGAATCTTCGTATGCACTCAGAGAAAGAGAGGCAAGGCGAACCATCGATTCTAGGTAAGGCACGACTGAATTCATCTAAAAAACCAACTATTAAAATTGACTACACGTGGAGAGTACGCATATTTGCAAAACAGGAGCTTGTGCATTATCAGGGGGGGGTGAGGGACGAATCTTCGTATGCACTGAGAGAAAGAGAGGCAAGGCGAACCATCGATTCTAGGTAAGGCACGACTGAATTCATCTAAAAAACCAACTATTAAAATTGACTACACGTGGAGAGTACGCATATTTGCAAAACAGGAGCTTGTGCATTATCCGGGGGGGGTGAGGGACGAATCTTCGTATGCACTCAGAGAAACAGAGACAAGGCGAACCATCGATTTTAGGTAAGGCACGACTGAATTCATCTACAAAACCAACTATTAAAATTGACTACACGTGGAGAGTACGCATATTTGCAAAACAGGAGCTTGTGCATTCTCAGGGGGGTGAGGGACGAATCTTCGTATGCACTGAGAGAAAGAGAGGCAAGGCGAACCATCGATTCTAGGTAAGGCACGACTGAATTCATCTAAAAAACCAACTATTAAAATTGACTACACGTGGAGAGTACGCATATTTGCAAAACAGGAGCTTGTGCATTATCAGGGGGGGTGAGGGACGAATCTTCGTATGCACTCAGAGAAAGAGAGGCAAGGCGAACCATCGATTCTAGGTAAGGCACGACTGAATTCATCTAAAAAACCAACTATTAAAATTGACTACACGTGGAGAGTACGCATATTTGCAAAACAGGAGCTTGTGCATTCTCAGGGGGGTGAGGGACGAATCTTCGTATGCACTCGGAGAAACAGAGGCAAGGCGAACCATCGATTCTAGGTAAGGCACGACTGAATTCATCTCAAAAACCAACAATTAAAATTGACTACACGTGGAGAGTACGCATATTCGCAAAACAGGAGCTTGTGCATTCTCAGGGGGGTGAGGGACGAATCTTCGTATGCACTCAGAGAAACAGAGACAAGGCGAACCATCGATTCTAGGTAAGGCACGACTGAATTCATCTAAAAAACCAACAATTAAAATTGACTACACGTGGAGAGTACGCATATTTGCAAAACAGGAGCTTGTCCATTATCGGGGGGTGAGGGACGAATCTTCGTATGCACTCAGAGAAAGAGAAGCAAGGCGAACCATCGATTCTAGGTAAGGCACGACTGAATTCATCTACAAAACCAACTATTAAAATTGACTACACGTGGGAGTACGCATATTTGCAAAACAGGAGCTTGTGCATTATCCGGGGGGTGAGGGACGAATCTTCGTATGCACTCAGAGAAAGAGAGGCAAGGCGAACCATCGATTCTAGGTAAGGCACGACTGAATTCATCTAAAAAACCAACAATTAAAATTGACTACACGTGGAGAGTACGCATATTCGCAAAACAGGAGCTTGTCCATTCTCAGGGGGGGTGAGGGACGAATCTTCGTATGCACCCAGAAAAAGGGGCAAGGCGAACCATCGATTCTAGGTAAGGCACGACTGAATTCATCTAAAAAACCAACAATTAAAATTGACTACACGTGGAGAGTACGCATATTCGCAAAACAGGAGCTTGTCCATTATCCGGGGGGGTGAGGGACGAATCTTCGTATGCACTGAGAAAAGAGAGGCAAGGCGAACCATCGATTCTAGGTAAGGCACGACTGAATTCATCTAAAAAACCAACTATTAAAATTGACTACACGTGGAGAGTACGCATATTCGCAAAACAGGAGCTTGTCCATTATCCGGGGGTGAGGGACGAATCTTCGTATGCACTCAGAGAAAGAGAGGCAAGGCGAACCATCGATTCTAGGTAAGGCACGACTGAATTCATCTAAAAAACCAACTATTAAAATTGACTACACGTGGAGAGTACGCATATTTGCAAAACAGGAGCTTGTGCATTATCCGGGGGGGGGGAGGGACGAATCTTCGTATGCACTGAGAGAAAGAGAGGCAAGGCGAACCATCGATTCTAGGTAAGGCACGACTGAATTCATCTAAAAAACCAACTATTAAAATTGACTACACGTGGAGAGTAGCATATTCGCAAAACAGGAGCTTGTGCATTATCCGGGGGGTGAGGGACGAATCTTCGTATGCACTCAGAGAAAGAGAGGCAAGGCGAACCATCGATTCTAGGTAAGGCACGACTGAATTCATCTAAAAAAACCAACTATTAAAATTGACTACACGTGGAGAGTACGCATATTTGCCAAAACAGGAGCTTGTGCATTATCAAGGGGGTGAGGGACGAATCTTCGTATGCACTCAGAGAAAGAGAGGCAAGGCGAACCATCGATTCTAGGTAAGGCACGACTGAATTCATCTCAAAAACCAACAATTAAAATTGACTACACGTCGCGAGTATGCATATTTGCAAAACAGGAGCTTGTGCATTATCCGGGGGGGGTGAGGGACGAATCTTCGTATGCACTCAGAGAAAGAGAGGCAAGGCGAACCATCGATTCTAGGTAAGGCACGACTGAATTCATCTAAAAAACCAACAATTAAAATTGACTACACGTGGAGAGTACGCATATTCGCAAAACAGGAGCTTGTGCATTATCGGGGGGTGAGGGACGAATCTTCGTATGCACTCAGAGAAAGAGAGGCAAGGCGAACCATCGATTCTAGGTAAGGCACGACTGAATTCATCTAAAAAACCAACTATTAAAATTGACTACACGTGGAGAGTACGCATATTTGCAAAACAGGAGCTTGTGCATTATCCGGGGGGTGAGGGACGAATCTTCGTATGCACTCAGAGAAACAGAGGCAAGGCGAACCATCGATTCTAGGTAAGGCACGACTGAATTCATCTAAAAAACCAACAATTAAAATTGACTACACGTGGAGAGTACGCATATTTGCAAAACAGGAGCTTGTGCATTATCCGGGGGGGGGGTGAGGGACGAATCTTCGTATGCACTGAGAGAAAGAGAGGCAAGGCGAACCATCGATTCTAGGTAAGGCACGACTGAATTCATCTACAAAACCAACTATTAAAATTGACTACACGTGGAGAGTACGCATATTTGCAAAACAGGAGCTTGTGCATTATCCGGGGGGGGGGTGAGGGACGAATCTTCGTATGCACTCAGAAAAAGAGAGGCAAGGCGAACCATCGATTCTAGGTAAGGCACGACTGAATTCATCTCAAAAACCAACATTAAAATTGACTACACGTGGAGAGTACGCATATTCGCAAAACAGGAGCTTGTCCATTATCCGGGGGGGGTGAGGGACGAATCTTCGTATGCACCAGAAAAAGAGAGGCAAGGCGAACCATCGATTCTAGGTAAGGCACGACTGAATTCATCTACAAAACCAACTATTAAAATTGACTACACGTGGAGAGTACGCATATTTGCAAAACAGGAGCTTGTGCATTATCAGGGGTGGGGTGAGGGACGAATCTTCGTATGCACTCTAGAGGAAGAGAGGCAAGGCGAACCATCGATTCTAGGTAAGCCACGACTGAATTCATCTAAAAAACCAACTATTAAAATTGACTACACGTGGAGAGTACGCATATTTGCAAAACAGGAGCTTGTGCATTATCGGGGGTGAGGGACGAATCTTCGTATGCACTCAGAGAAAGAGAGGCACGGCGAACCATCGATTCTAGGTAAGTGACGACTGAATTCATCTAAAAAACCAACTATTAAAATTGACTACACGTGGAGAGTACGCATATTTGCAAAACAGGAGCTTGTGCATTATCAGGGGGGTGAGGGACGAATCTTCGTATGCACTCAGAGAAAGAGAGGCAAGGCGAACCATCGATTCTAGGTAAGCCACGACTGAATTCATCTAAAAACCAACAATTAAAATTGACTACACGTGGAGAGTACGCATATTTGCAAAACAGGAGCTTGGGCATTATCAGGGGGCGGGTGAGGGACGAATCTTCGTATGCGCTGAGAAAAAGAGAGGCAAGGCGAACCATCGATTCTAGGTAAGCCACGACTGAATTCATCTAAAAAACCAACTATTAAAATTGACTACACGTGGAGAGTACGCATATTTGCAAAACAGGAGCTTGTGCATTATCAGGGGGGTGAGGGACGAATCTTCGTATGCACTCAGAGAAAGAGAGGCAAGGCGAACCATCGATTCTAGGTAAGCCACGACTGAATTCATCTAAAAAACCAACTATTAAAATTGACTACACGTGGAGAGTACGCATATTTGCAAAACAGGAGCTTGTGCATTATCAGGGGGTGAGGGACGAATCTTCGTATGCACTCAGAGAAAGAGAGGCAAGGCGAACCATCGATTCTAGGTAAGCCACGACTGAATTCATCTAAAAAACCAACAATTAAAATTGACTACACGTGGAGAGTACGCATATTTGCAAAACAGGAGCTTGTGCATTCTCAGGGGGGGGTGAGGGACGAATCTTCGTATGCACTCAGAGAAACAGAGGCAAGGCGAACCATCGATTCTAGGTAAGGCACGACTGAATTCATCTACAAAACCAACTATTAAAATTGACTACACGTGGAGAGTACGCAAATTTATTCGTGGACATCAAGACACAGGAAATAGGATACGTTACGTTACGAATACAGTTTCTTGCTTCTGGACCATCGTATGCTTTGTGAAAAGTTCGTTGGTGAATCCTGGGTTGACGCGGTTGACTGGATGGTTGCCAAAGCAGTTGCCTGAAACAGGGTTTGAATGAAAGAGGCTGAAGGATCGGATACTGTTAGGTATTTTGGCATCGGCTGGTACGGTTTAAGGCAATGGGCGAGTGATTTGTGTGGGTTTTATTGCCTATGGATTGTCTATTGACTTGACGCGCCTGCGGGCATGCAACGCAGCGTTGGCAGCATAGCGTGAAAACGACCAGATCAACAGGGCCGAATAGCCAGGGAATTGAAGCTGTACCTGAGGAAATCCGTTTTGCAGTGCGTTGTTTTTGGAAAAACCCGCGATAGCAAAGGCGCAGAAAATCGCTTGATTGGCTACTGAGGTTGATTGCTTGATTGGCTACTTGATCGTTTATCCAAAAAAGTGAAATTGTTTTTGCAAAATCCTCGGTGGCAAACGAATCATAATTTCTTAATTGGCTACTGATAGGAGGCAAGGTACTACTGATGGGTACGGACCCACAGCTTTTCTAAATTTAGTATACCTAGTAGCGCGATGTGTCGTTGGATCCGCCCATGCTTGATGTCTGCGTCCAGCCAGCGTACGCAGCTGCTTCTCGGATGGAGCCTCGGAACGTGTCCTGTCGGCGACTAGTCCCTCTAAGCCATCAAGCTTGATCGCCTTGACGCTTAGTGACCGCATCGCTGACGCCAGATCCCTAAATCTACAGGTATGAATCTGATCGACTTATTAACACTAGCATTGCTTCTGAGACAGTGTACACCAAAAGCAGGCGCAAACTTTTTTGTTGCGGTTCTCTGTGTCCTCACTGTTTTCGTGCTCACAAGGGAAGTATTTTTACCGAGCTAGCAGATTTCTGTGTAACATACATCCAACGTTAGAGAATGCAAGATAAAAGTGATGTTTAAATATCAGTTTTTGCGTAACTCCCATCTTTACAGGGGCTCCTGCGTTGTTTCCTGGCAAATAGCCAGATGCGGCCGCAACGAATTTCCCATGAATCCCAGAAAATATTAGAATATTCAAAAATTTACGACGTGAAACTCCCCCCTCTTGACAGACGCCTCCCCCCACCCCCAATGAACCAGTACCTCCTTTCCTAATTCTCGAATTATTCAAATACACAATGTACCTTCATCCGGCTGCAGACTTTTTCATCAGAAATAAAAGGTGCGCGTAACTTCAGCGGCCCTGCTGCTTCCTGGAAGGCGGTCCGATAGATCTTCCAAGGCGCTCTGTCGAAATTGATCGCTTTTCGTTCGTACCACCATTCGTCCGGCATTTCGATCAGGCGTAGCAGTACTGCTTTCTATAAAATTGAGAGTCGTTCAAATTTTGGCGTTCAGCTACCCAGTCCAGCATTTGTCCAACTTTTTCGACAGCCGAGATGCCCCAAGTCTGCATCAGCCGAAATCGCTCCCCTTGCCGCTTTCCACTTTCGTCTTCTTCCTAAATTTTCTCTTATGTTCGAGCGGCAAATGGTACGCAGAATTTTTTGCAGCCAGTTTGTCAATCAATTGCTAAGCGCAGACAAAAAGCGCTATCCTCTAGTTTTTTCTTTTTATTTTATAACAAATTTTATCTTTATTCTTACTTGATATTTTTATATCATAGTTCTATATAAAAACAATACAATAATAATGAAAAGTTTCGAAATTTTTGGCTTTTTGGTCAAAAAGGCCCGGAAAAAGACCCAAAAATCGGAAAATTTTCGAACTGCAAAATTTGTCAAATGAGGTTTTAAAATTTGTCAAAGTATGTTTTAAAGCTTTTTATTAGCAACCAAAAACCGCTAAAAACGATATAAAAAATTCGTTATATATCATCAACAGGTGGAATAGGTAGACAAACAAACAGTCGTCACCGCTGCAAAAAATCCCCCCTCCCCCCGCTAACAGTGCAGAATAAAAATTGTAGAAACCCTCGTTGCAATGGTTCGGCCGAAACTTACGTTATCGACAGTAATTTCGTTTTTCTCGTCAGCCGAGCGTAGCGCCTCGGCGGTGCCGCCGGAAAAGTAGGACAGTTCCGGCGCTTCTGGGTGAACGACGGAAGCTATTTTTCTGAAAAAGAAGTCCAAACGCAATAGAGAATAAACTTGTAAAGTTGACAGCAGCCACTGGGTGGCCCGTTCATCTTGAGCTCCAGCAGCATCACACCGCGTTCGCGCAGCTCCCCATTTTTCATTCGTTCGAGCCCGTAAATTTCGGTGCAAAGATCCGCGGTGAGGGCTTCGACTTGGGCTTCCCGATCTTTTTCGTTTGGTTGCACTGGTTCGTAATAGAGCCAGGAAGAGAACCAGCTTCAGAATGGGTCGAACACCGCCGGGGCACACGCGATCTTAAGAATTTGGTTTAGGTTTCGTTTGGGCAGCTACCTTTTTGGTACTAATCCGGATCACAGTCTCATATGTTTGTGCATCGAGCGCGGACGCATACTCTCTAATCCAAATTTTGCTAAAAGCTAGGGACATACTCGGCAGTTCGGATGTCGGTCGTCCCTCGAGGCGTCATGCGCGTTCCTATATTCTTTCGCCGATGCAGGCCGAGGCATATAGCGTGCTCAGCAGCATGCGCCATCCCGCTGTTTCCCTCCGATTTGACAACTAAATACGTACGAGAATATGAAGCTATATGGAACCGTACGCAGCCAACACTACGTTTTGTTAAATTGTTAAATTTCAGGACCCGTTAAAGAATTTGCGAAATCTGAATAAAAATTGATCCGTCCCTGGGACGTTCACAAGTTTGGCTGGTTTTGCAAAACATATCAAAGCATTTGGATCCGCCATCACAAATAATATCATTCAACGATTCCTGGGCAAAATATTAAAAATAAAGTTGGGAAAAACTCTTCGTTTTAGTGAAGATTACATTTTTGTTATTAAATTGGATAAAATTCTTTTGTTATCAATTCGAAATCTCGATTTTTTTATGACTTGAAATTTTTTAAATTTGTAGCCGAGGAAGCTAATTAATAAGATGGTTAATTATGTGGGCTGGTTAATGACAGCTGGGCCCGTTAATAATCTTACATCGAGGTCAAGGAAAATATAAACTCATTTTTGCATCGGACCTTGTTCCGGAGCTGGTGGTTTCTAGATGCTTTCCGTAAAAATTTGAAAATTGCTTTAGTTGTGGTTACTGGGTGTCCAAAAAAGTGCTCCAAGCTATATATGGGTCGGGGCCTGGGGCGCCTTGGGTAGGGCCTGGGGGCGCCGTGGATGGGGGTTTTTTTCCGGTATGGAGCGATGTAAATTGCAAAAAGTCGTCTTAAAAGCTGTTTTTTCGCAATTAATATCGCTGCATACCGGCAAATAAGCCCTACCGATGGCGCCCCCATGCCATGTATATGGAAAGTTTGAGCCATATCGGCCGACAGGTTTTAAAGTTATAGCGAAAATACTTTTCATTTTTAATTTAATACCAGGGTTGAAAAGCCGCTTCGCGACTTTTCAACCCTGGCCCCGTCTAACCCCATGCCTCATCAGTTTGCATAAACTCCTGGATTCCTGTGCAAAAAAAATGAAAAGCGCGTCCTCTCCGCAATTATAAAGTCTTCCCCCACTTCCGGTAGTATATAGCACCCGGTACACCTGGTACACAGGTTGGGCGGTAAATTTCTATTTAAACATTATTTATTACTAGTTATTCAAAATTAAAGTAAGTTTTACTATAATATTTCGTAAATAGACATTTACCGTGCCACAGAGTACTTTTTAGAAGAATATCTGCATTTTTGGGGGCAGAACTAACGGGGAATAGCGACACCACAGCCACGGCTTAGCTTTCAGCACGAACTTGGCTTCTTCTCAGCCCTATATCCAAGCATAACTCAGCTTAGCTTCGCTAGAAGCTTGTGTCATTATTACTAGGCTTAACGCAACTTTTGCTTGGTTCTGAACGAAGGTAAATCAAGGCTTACATGTAGAGGTTGCGGGGTCACAGAGTCCAAATCGGCCCATAATTAGTGGAAAAATCAAATAAAATACGGGGAACACGATGCGATAAAAATTAGCTGCCAATGGGCACTTTTGTTTCATAAACTTTTAATTTTACGCAAAAAAGTGCTGCTGAAATGCATTTTTAACTGCTCTATCGCGCCTTCCAGCTGGGAAAAAAATGTTTTGATGGAATTTTCATATCCGCCACGACACAAGAACGCTTTCCGGACCCGAAGAAAATTTTCTCTAGAAAATATTTTTTTCACGAAATTTTTGACGACCTATCCCATAGCCCCGGATCCTGGGAGGGTCGGAAGCTGCTTAAAATGGGTGGCTCCGACCCCTAGGCGCTTCAAATCGGAGCCCCGAGATATTTCAGATTTCCGGAATAATTCTATTTTTTACAATATCGGTCCAAAAATAATATTTATTAACTATCCGGTTGGTTTTCATCGAACTGGAATGGGTAGCTGGGCCTTTTTTCCGAAAAATTCCAACATTTTCGAAATTTTATTTTTCTGCCCAGGCAAACTCCTTGGGATTATTAGGACCGAAAAACTTTCGAAAACCCTTCTGGACACTCTTCCTGCAAAATAAAAGCGAAAGCAACAAAAAGCAAAAATTAAAAATAACGAAGGGATCCGAACCTTCGACCCCTAGCCTGTCACTCGTGCACCCTACCTCTACACCACCGAACCGACGGGAGGGGGCTCTTGGGAAGACTTCAAGAGGGCTCCCCTGTGCCGTACGGTTTTGGCGACCCAGGTCGCGATTCTAGGTCGGTTTCCATACAAAATCTTAAAATTAAGAGTTTATTAAACAAAAGTGCCCATTGGCAGCTAATTTTTATCGCATCGTGTTCCCCGTCTCTTATTTGATTTTTCCACCAGTTTTGAGCTGTTTTGGAGTCTGTGACCCCACAACCTCTACATGTTAGACTTCGCTTGTATGGGCTTACGTTTAAAGCTTCCAGGTTAAGGATGAAGTATTACGCTGACGGAGATCCCTGAGGTTCTGACGTCCTACCTAATTCCGCTCATCTGTTTCCGGCTTTTCCATTCCGCTTCATGAGCACAGTAGAGCAGCAGCATTGCTAGTAGCAAAGAAACTTTCAGCGCATCATGCAAAGCGAACCGGCTTTCCAAATCGCTAGTATAGTTTTGTAAATTAACGTTGTAATAATGGCTTCACCGGTTTTGTCTGAATTATCACGATATGGACGCCTTTTCCGACCCGAGGAGACTAGTTTTTAACTGCAAGAAGGCTACTTATACAAGGTAAGCTAGCCATTCTTCCTAGTCTTTGTATGACCAAGTCTAAGCCTTGCTGGAGCCATGCTATGAGCGGTCGTACGCGAAACCCGCCAACAAACTTTGTTTTTGAGACGACCGGTATCTTAAAGCTAAGATCCGCTACGCTTGTGCTTCAGTTGCACAGATTAAAGCTAAGCTAAGCCTATGCATCAATTAAAAGCCAAGTAATTTAAGCAAAACGCCTAGTACGCTTCTACCTCCCAGCGCATGTGCGCCTGCGTCATCTACTGGAGAGTATACAGGACAAAAACTATCCTGTAAATGTATTCCAATTCACTTTTCTATTGTTTTTTTTTGTAAAACGACTTCTTTTTATGTTTTACCAACTAAACGGGCCATTACGCCAGGGAAAGGGGATGGGCCCGGGGGGCGGGGGTACTGTCATTGGGGCGCGCCATAGGAATCCCGGAGTTCGCGCGTTGTGCCCGGGGGCTCCCGTAGCCTGCCCGGCCAATGACGATGTCCAAATCTGGCAGCTGCCTAACAACTTTGCTTGGTCGGCGGAACTGTACTTTTCGCGCGGGGACGAGGGTTTGAGCGGCGGGGGGGGGGGAGGGGTAAATCGGAGCCTCCTCGTGATCCCGTGACAAAATCTAAATCATCCTCTGAAATTTAGCCCATTCCTTAGAACTTTTCTCGAAATCCCATACATTCCCATACATTTGACAGGCAGAGGCCGAAAATTGCCGATTTATTTTTGGAAGCGCCGCGGATTTTGACAAAATGTTTGGGATTTCGGGAAAAGTTCTAAGAAATGGGCAAAATTTCAAGGGGCCATATCTCGGCCATCCGATGTCCGATTTTGATGATCTCAACATCTATCAATATCTACTCCTCGAGAGCTAGCGATTGGTGTTAAAGGTATCGCATGCAAATTGCTCTATGCAGAGATAACTTGCAAAAACTCTTTTGCGTGATTTTGAGAAAAACTTTTCGGGCCTGTATCTCGGCCCTCCTTGATTTTGAAAGTGTAGGACCCTCCTCGCAAAACGGTTCAGACCGAGAGCTACAAAATGACACATTGCATGTCCAGAATGGAGTTATCTACGATTTTAGCCAGCCTGCCAAAATCTCGGCGACAGGACTTACCTTCCAACCTGATAAAATGAAAAATTCAGCTCTCTGATGTGCGTCGTTTCGAGACTAAGCCTCGGTTTAGAATTCTGCCGTCACGAATCTCAGTAATTATTGGTCCAAACAAGAAACTCGGCTGCTTTCGGAGCGATTTCCGGTTGGCCCACAATACTAGAGCTCTAAATCAAGCTGCCCATACACCCAGAATAGCGCTGCGACAAATGACAATTTTTTTGTGAAGGGTACAAGTTGGGGGACATCGACTGGCCTGACATGACGGGCCGAATCACAAAGCAGGGCTACCATGAATGCTTGCAAATTATTTTGGGCAGAAAACGTTCTAAGAAACAACCTGATATAATTACTTTCCGATTAATTAGTTTTAAAAATTTTTCAATGAATTTCTTTAGAGTGCCTTTATAGTTATTTTACAGTTTGGAAAACGTAATTTGCCAAAACTCGTACTTTCCACAAACAGATTTGAATCGTTTTTGTACCGAATATTAAGTTGCTCTGAAGAAGCCTATTCTGAAAGTTGCATCTCGATATGTGTAGAAACCGCCGAGATAATCCACGAAAACTACTGCCTTTATAGTTATTTTACTGAGTGTACGTTACCAGTTTTGCCTTCTGAACCGCACCACGATTCTTAATGTTCCCCGACGCCTTGGTGACCGTGCGCTCCTTTTTCGACGGCGTCTGGAATTAGATAGTGAGGATTATTTCCCCAGCCACCGATCTGCTTCTCCCGCCAATTCGCGTAACCTTGTGGGAATAATGTGAGTAAATCGAAATCGTGGGTAGAACCAGAATTACGGCGCGTTGCAAGGAAAACCTAATACCAGAGGGTTATCTTCTTTTTTTCGGACTCATCCACACCCTAAATCATAATTTTGTTACCGAACAATTGCGTCTATTTTGCTAGTCGATACTTTGAGCCAAAACAATTTAGTAGACTTCTTGATGCTCTATCGAAACGTTTTGCCAAAATTCCCGGAAAATAACGAAAGTATCGAAAAAGGCCTCTTCCTCCCCCCTCCGCCCCGCGTAAAATCCCCCCCTCGCATAACCTACATATACCCAACTTTTATGTTCCTGCCTACAAGTCGATATTGTGGTTTATTGATTTTGGCAGGTTTTCAAAGCCGGAAAATATTAAAATATCGAAACAATTCTTAATTTGAAATTTTGGCTTGTTATCACATAAAAAATTGGCGCCTTCTTTGTTGAGCAATTCATACTTCCGGCCTAATGAAGCGCATGAGCTTCTAGAATTTCGCTACTGCAGTGTGGTTTTTCGGGAACCAATTCCGCCAGTCAAGCGTAAGTCGTAGACACGAATGTATCCAATAAGCCCTTCTTAACTTATATTGGGTGACATTTTCAAAGATGCCAAATTCCCGAACCTGTTCCACGTGGTCGTCGGCTTTGTTATAGTCGTCGTTGCCGTTGTCGTTGTACTCTTCGTTGACGCCGTCTTTACAGTATTTGTAGTGTGTCTTACTTGCTAGTGGGGTTTGTAGATAACCAGATTTGGAATAGGAATCAATGTGCGGACGTAGCGGAGAGAGAGAGAGAGAGAGAGAGAGAGAGAGAGACGATATGGGAAAGAGGTAGGGTAGACAGAGACGCGACGAGAGAGCCTAATTTTTTTCTCAGCTTTCTGTCAATTCTCTGAGAAACGGTCTGCCTAATTTTAATTAATTTTTCAAGTTTTGCCGTATTGTTCATGGTGGTTGGCTAACAGCGTTCTCGGGTCTCCCAAAAACTTTATTGCTTGAACCACACGAAAAACAGAAAGCCAGACGCGAAGCGGGGCGAACGGGAGAGCGGGGAGAATAGACCTGTGACCTCCCCTAAACTAGAAAAATTAGATTCCAAGGCGACTTCACTCGCATACTGAAATTGTCTTGACGCCGGCTACGGTGGCGTGCGTATCCCCTGTATAGTGTAGGGAGTCAAGAGATATTCTGTGAGCTCATAGATAGTCGGCTGACTGTAGATGCCGCTCCAATATCAACCTATGGTCTCTCCTAAACTAGAAAAATTAGATTCCAAGGCGACTTCACTCGCATAGTGAAGTTGTCTTGACGCCGGCTACGGTGGCGTGCGTATCCTGTATAGTGTAGGGATTCGAGATATTCTGAGCTCATAGATGATCGGCTGACTGTAGATGCCGCTCCAATATCAACCTCTGGCCTCTCCTAAACTAGAAAAATCAGATTCCAAGGCGACTTCACTCGCATAGTGAAGTTGTCTTGACGCCGGCTACGGTGGCGTGCGTATCCTGCGTAGTGTAGGGATTAGAGATATTCTGAGCTCATAGATGATCGGCCGGCTGTAGATGCCGCTCCAATATCAACCTCTGGCCTCTCCTAAACTAGAAAAATTAGATTCCAAGGCGACTTCACTCGCATACTGAAACTGTCTTGACGCCGGCTACGGTGGCGTGCGTATCCCTGCGTAGTGTAGGGTTAGGGATATTCTGAGCTCATAGATGATCGGCCGGCTGTAGATGCCGCTCCAATATCAACCTCTGGCCTCTCCTAAACTAGAAAAATTAGATTCCAAGGCGACTTCACTCGCATACTGAAACTGTCTTGACGCCGGCTACGGTGGCGTGCGTATCCTGCGTAGTGTAGGGATTAGAGATATTCTGAGCTCATAGATGTCGGCCGGCTAGTAGATGCCGCTCCAGTATCAACCTCTGGCCTCTCCTAAACTAGAAGAATTAGATTCCAAGGCGACTTCACTCACATACTGAGATTGTCTTGACGCCGGCTACGGTGGCGTGCGTATCCTGTATAGTATAGGGATTAGAGATAACTGAGCTCATAGATGATCGGCCGGCTGTAGATGCCGCTCCAATATCAACCTCTGACCTCTCCTAAACTAGAAAAATTAGATTCCAAGGCGACTTCACTCGCATACTGAGATTGTCTTGACGCCGGCTACGGTGGCGTGCGTATCCTGCGTAGTGTAGGGATTAGAGATATTCTGAGCTCATAGATGATCGGCCGGCTGTAGATGCCGCTCCAATATCAACCTCTGGCCTCTCCTAAACTAGAAAAATTAGATTCCAAGGCGACTTCACTCGCATACTGAAACTGTCTTGACGCCAGCTACGGTGGCGTGCGTATCCTGTATAGTGTAGGGATTAGAGATATTCTGAGCTCATAGATGATCGGCCGGCTGTAGATGCCGCTCCAATATCAACCTCTGGCCTCTCCTAAACTAGAAAAATTAGATTCCAAGGCGACTTCCACTCGCATACTGAGGGTGTCTTGACGCCGGCTACGGTGGCGTGCGTATCACTCCGTAGTGTAGGGATTAAGAGATATTCTGAGCTTCATAGATGATCGGCCGGCTGGTAGGGTGCACGCTCCAATATCAGCCTCTGGCCTCTCCCTAAACCAGAAGAATTAGATTCCAAGACGACTTCACTCGCATAGTGAATTGTCTTGACGCCGGCTACGGTGGCGTGCGTATCCCTGTATAGTGTAGGGATTAGAGTTGTTCTGAGCTCATAGATGATCTGGCCGGCTGTAGATGCCGCTCCAATATCAACCTCTGGCCTCTCCTAAACTAGAAAAATTAGATTCCAAGGCGACTTCACTCGCATAGTGAAATTGTCTTGACGCCGGCTACGGTGGCGTGCGTATCCTGTATAGCGTAGGAATTAGAGATATTCTGAGCTCATAGATGATCGGCCGGCTGTAGATGCCGCTCCAATATCAACCTCTGGCCTCTCCCAAACTAGAAAATTGGATTCCAAGGCGACTTCGCTCACTTAGCTGGAAATTGTCTTGACGCCAGCTACATTGGCGTGCGTATCCTGTATAGTCTTAGGAAATAGAGATATTCTGAGCTCATAGATGATCGGCCGGCTGTAGGTGCCGCTCCAGCCATCAGCCTCCTGGCCTCTCTAAACTAGAAACATTAGATTCCGAGGCGACTTCCGCTCCGCATACTGAGAGTTGTCTTGACGCCGGCCACGGTGGCGTGCGTATCCTGCGTAGTTTTAGGGATTAGAGATATTCTGAGCTCATAGATGATCGGCCGGCTGTAGATGCCGCTCCAATATCAACCTCTGGCCTCTCCTAAACTAGAAAAATTAGATTCCAAGGCGACGTCACTCGCATACTGAAACTGTCTTGACGCCGGCTACGGTGGCGTGCGTATCCTGTATAGTGTAGGGATTAGAGTATTCTGAGCTCAGAGATGATCGGCCCGGCTGTAGATGCCGCTCCAATATCAACCTCTCGCCTCGCCTAAACTAGAAAAATTAGATTCCAAGGCGACTTCACTCGCATACTGAAATTGTCTTGACGCCGGCTACGGTGGCGTGCGTATCCTGTATAGTGTAGGGATTAGAGATATTCTGAGCTCATAGATGATCGGCCGGCTGTAGATGCCGCTCCAATATCAACCTCTCGCCTCGCCTAAACTAGAAAAATTAGATTCCAAGGCGACTTCACTCGCATACTGAAATTGTCTTGACGCCGGCTACGGTGGCGTGCGTATCCTGCGTAGTGTAGGGATTAGAGAGATATTCTGAGCTCATAGATGATCGGCCGGCTGTAGATGCCGCTCCAATATCAACCTCTAGCCTCTCCTAAACTAGAAAAATTAGATTCCAAGGCGACTTCACTCGCATACTGAAATTGTCTTGACGCCGGCTACGGTGGCGTGCGTATCCTGCGTAGTGTAGGGATTAGAGATATTCTGAGCTCATAGATGATCGGCCGGCTGTAGATGCCGCTCCAATATCAACCTCTGGCCTCTCCTAAGCTAGAAAATTAGATTCCAGGGCAGCGACTTCACTCGCATACTGAAATTGTCTTGACGCCGGCTACAGTGGCGTGCGTATCCTGCGTAGTGTAGGGATTAGAGATATTCTGAGCCTCATAGATGATCGGCCAGCTGTAGGTGCCGCTCCAATATCAACCTCTGGCCTCTCCTAAACTAGAAAAATTAGATTCCAAGGCGACTTCACTCGCATACTGAAATTGTCTTGACGCCGGCTACACAGTGGCGTGCGTATCCTGCGTAGTGTAGGGATTAGAGATATTCTGAGCTCATAGATGATCGGCCGGCTGTAGATGCCGCTCCAATATCAACCTCTGGCCTCTCCTAAACTAGAAAAATTAGATTCCAAGGCGACTTCACTCGCATACTGAAATTGTCTTGACGCCGGCTACGGTGGCGTGCGTATCCTGCGTAGTGTAGGGATTAGAGATATTCTGAGCTCATAGATGATCGGCCGGCTGTAGATGCCGCTCCAATATCAACCTCTAGCCTCTCCTAAACTAGAAAAATTAGATTCCAAGGCGACTTCACTCGCATGCACTGAAACTGTCGTGACGCCGGCTGCGG
>CATQJA010002402.1:0-20884 GCA_958295435.1 Mesorhabditis spiculigera
CATTTTGTTTCTTGCTCAATTGGATTCAAAAGAGGGATAAGAACCCTATTGATATAAGTGGTAAGGCTCTTGCAACAATAATTGAAGAGATAGAACTAGCAGAAGTATATCTGGAAGAGTATAAAAGAGGTAATCTAACAGAAAAAAATTGTATTCGATGTGGGAACACATTATTGATTCAATCAAACATAACTGAGCATGGTTATCAATGGTATAAAATAAAGTGTGAAACTAAAGATTGTTTTGATAATAATTTCTCATGAATTTATATAAGAAATGAGTCTTTTACAAGGAGTGAGTTTTTTTGTTCGGACTATTTTTAACTTTATATGGATCGGTATTACTCGCCATTATGGTTTTAGGTCGCACACATAAGCAGATATATGAACAAACATCATCTAAAGTATCGGTTAACGGGACAGTAAATCCAGGGGTGATGAGTCTTCTAAAAGAGACCTATTATTTTAGAACGGGAATCGTATTTGTGGCATTAGGTACGTTTCTTCAATTATTTCCGGAATTTGACGTTAAGGTTACAGATACGAGTATTCTCACTAGATTGATGGTGTTTATAATTGGACTGATTATTCTTCTTTTAGTAAGCATTGTTACAATTAAGAAGATAGCTGATAATAAATACAAGAATTTCAAAAAATTCGAACCGCCATTTTCTTAATGATGTTAGAATCAAGATAAAATTGGTCTTTCGGGGGTGCGGTATGGTATATGAAGACAAGAGAAAAATTGAATCAACTGCTGTGATGGCAGATAACAATCTCTATAGATATCGACTGACAAGAATTTGGGATAAAGATAAAGAAGTTGTTGGAGTGATTATGTTAAATCCGAGTAAAGCTACCTCGCTTAAAACTGATAATACAATTATGAACCTCATCAACTACTTGATTGAAAAAGATTATGGTGGCGTAGATATCGTGAATATGTATGCTTATATGTGTAGAGACCCTAAAAATCTTAAATTTAGAGATCAGTCATATGAGTCACTTAATGACGACTATATTGCTCAAGTGGCTTACAAAAGAAATATTTTTATAATTGCATGGAGGCATAAGGAAAACATTAGACGGAAAAGAGAGATTGAAACGCTGTTGTTACCCTATACATCCAAGCTTAGATGTTTTGAAGATAGTAATGGGAAAAGTCCGCGTCATCCTTTACATATATCAGATAAATGGAAGGTTATTCCTTACACTTTTAGGTATATCAAATAAAAAAATTCATGAGGAGTGTAAAATCAAATGAAACTCATGCAAAATCAAATAGATGTAATTGAGGTTCTTACTGGAACAGAAGGTCTTGATAATGAAATTGCTCGAAAAATTGCCATTGAAACTAACGGAGATCTCGGCAAAGCACGTAGAGCCGTTTCTGACTATAAGCTTAGCGTGAGAAATAGAAATAATACTACAGTTGGTGACGAATGAGCCAGTAGATAAGGAACAAGCACAAAGAATCAAGATGAATATCGAACCAACACTGGACAAAACCAAAGAATACGCTGATATTATATGCTCGGAATATTAGGATGATGAAACTTACATTTGATGAGAAAGTGAGGTTAGAGAATTGAAATATTATTCGATGCCTTAAAATGTTAAGAAACAAAGCAAGAATGCTCGATACTCATATACAGTTGTGGTTAATCTATATGCTAGTCAGGATGACGAGGAAGAATACATAAACAGGAACGTGAGAGTTAATTCTGATGAGAAGCTGGATAAAGAGGAACTGGCACAACGAGCAGAAAATGTAGTCCATTGATTAATTGAGTCTCGTACAGAGTTTCAGAGTTATGATCAAGTTCAGGTTGTGGGAATTAATTTTGCAAATGCACACGACAGTGAGTTGAGATGAAACCTACGAATAGGAAAAAGTGAATTGTAGATTACTGTTATAGATGTCTAAAAGGTTTATTTTATTTGAAGTGGAGATGATCATTTGGAACTAGGCAATGAATCGATTTCTTTTTTAGTCAGAATAATACTGGATGATTTAAATGAATTTTTATCAGAGCGAGAACGTTCTTTAAGTAAAGCGTTATGCAACACGTTGAGTATTTGGCTTGAATATATTAGTGAAGCATCAACTGAAGAAAAGGAAATAATTATGAATGAAATTCATGAGGCCCTTGGCGTTATGAGTGTTTGGGAAAACGATCCAAACGAACAAAAACAGATTGTGGCAAGAATGTATCAGTATTTTTCTGATTTTTATGGTCAGGAAGAGCACATTAAGGACTTTGCTGATCTATTTGTTGACTATTATAAACAAGAAGTTAAAGCTGAGTTCAAGTTTCAAAATTTATAATGGGTGGCGCAAAAATGTTCGATCCAACTAAACACCAATTTTCATACATGCTCTCTAAGTATGATTGCTTTAGAAAACTTACTGGAAAATGTTCTTTGATGCTCACTGATGATGAGTTCAAGAAGTTTGCTTCAAAAGAGAAGCCAATTAATGAAGAAGAAACATACGAGTATAGAGAGGAGCAGTCAGTTCATTATTGTCGTCTTCTCTTAAGAAGTTTTCATAGCAGGGGGAATACTAAAGCCTGTAATCATTCACCCTAACTCATGCGGCCACTATGCATTTACTGATGGTCAACATAGGACATGTATTGCTAAGACGGTAGGTATGGTAAATATTCCAGCCATCATTTCTGAAGCGAGCAGCTCTGAATGTAGAGTCTGTTATTTTAGGAAGAAGAGCATCAAATTTCGCATAAAATTGGCCTTTGGACTCTCCGATGAATTTACTAGATGAATAGCAAACGGTTTTTATAACAAAATGTGAGATAACTATTTCATAAGGGGGTACTGAGATTTACATAAAAGAACTTGCAACAATTCTATTGAGTAACAGCCAGGAATATCTTTACTTTGGACATAAGGATGTATTCTTTCAACCCGCATTTCAATGCTTTGATAGCGATTATGCACTTCGAAATGGCTTTTACTCGAAGAATCAGTATGATAGTACTGGTATATACCTTCCAAATGTAGCTGTTAATTTAGTGTACAGTGAAGGAGAGAGTATTAAGCATACCGATTTTGTAAGATCTCTTCTTGTAGAACAGGGCATTGAACAATTCAATGGAATTATCTATGCAGCTCATGTACTTTTTCATGAAGAAGGCCATTTGTTAGATTTCTTAACCTCTAGAATGTCTCCTATTGATTTTATAACCAGAGATCTGTCAGATAAATACGAAATTCAAACTCAAAGAGAAGTGGTGATTTCAGAAGAATATTCTGAAGAAGCAATGAACGATTTCTTTGCAATATATCACTCGACAAGAGCCGAGAGTGTAGCGAATAGTTATGCTACTAAAAGAGTAGTAAAAGAGCTGGAAACTTTGATGGATTTGACTGTTAAGTGTACTGGATAACCCACTTAAGGAGGTTTTTTGATGATGTTTAATCAATTATTAAGAGATATTGTTACCTTGGTAAAACCCAATGGCGAAGTATTTGAAGATATTAAAGCCAACGTCCAACCTAAGATGATCTTTATTTATGATGAGACATTACCAGTTGAAGAAGGGGATAAAATTACTAGGAAGTTGTCTAACGGTAATTTAGAATCCTATTTGGTATTGGATAGAGGGTTCTATAGTAAAGTTCACGCTATACCTGCCCACTATCAAATCCAAGTGAAAAAGGAATCAGCAATCGATTTAGAAAGGCAATCTTCAATGCAGTTCAATATAGGTACAGTTTATGGGTCTACTATTGGTACACAAGGAAACGCTCATATTGAGAATGTTTTCAATTTTGAAAAAGTTGATCAACTTATAGAAGAACGTGGCGGAGAAGACAAAGAAGTATTACGGGCCATGATTGAAGAGATTAAAGAATTCTTTGAAGACTCAGAAAAAGTAAAAAAAGGATCATTGTCTAGATTTTCTGAGCTGATGGAAAAACATAGTTGGATTACTGGTGCTGTTTCACAGATGGGACTAGGTTTTCTTACTGGAAGTTTGTTTAGCTAAAATGCGATGGTAAAATGGGTGTTTTACATTTATTAGGATAGAGGTTGGTGTATGAAGAAAATAACCGCTCAGAATTACTTTGAGCCAGATGATACAATAAAAGATTTTGGTACAGTGAATTTTGAGACAGGTGAACAGTGGGCTGTTACGGAGGTCGATATTCTTAATTTTGTTGATAAATTAATTATTGATGATCTGGTTCCAGATGACATAAAAGAATTAATTGAAGTCTCAAAGGCGCTATTTGCTTATGGGTACTTATATTGGACTTTCTTTACTCTTTCCCAAGAGCAGTCTTATAAAGCGTTTGAAGCTGCAATATCTGATGTGCATAAAAGGGTTTATGGATCAAATTTTAGTGCAAGAAACAATAGGAGACTTCAGCTTTCAGATATGATTCAAAAGCTTATAAACAATGGAAATATTCCACATGAGAAGAAAATTCAATATGATGCTATAAGAGAACTAAGAAATATGTCATTTCATCCATCAATGCAAACACAATTGGGGGTGGCTGCATATGATACTGTTTCACACGTAATAGCGGAAATAAATTTCCTGTTTCATTCAGTAGAGAATTAGTAGTTCTCCTTATTGAAAATTATGAAATATTACCTACTCTAAACACAAATCACATAAGACTATATACTCATTTTAGGGAGTATGATACTATGGTTATTGTTAAAATTATCCTATGGAGGCTTACGAAATGAATAAAAAGACTTATCAATTTTTCAGTTTATTGTTACTGCTGTGTTTAGTCTTCCCGTCAACTGGTCATGCCGCAACCAAAACACAGGTATATGTAGAAGGGATACTTGTTGATGCTCAAATGATAGAAAAAAATAAGGTCAATTACTTTGATTTTGAGCCTCTAGCATTAGCGTCTGGATATACATATTCCTATGATGCTAAATCAAAAAACTATAAGATTGAAAAAGGGGTCAATACTATTAGTCTCAAATTAAATGATAAGTCCTACACTCTAAATGGGAGAAAAAAGCAAACCTCTTTCCCAGCAATTTCAATAAAAAATAAAACTATGGTGTCAGCACAATTCTTCACTGCATTAACCGGGAAGCAATTCAAAAGTTCTAAAGAAGATAAGATTTATAGTTTTGGTACATACTCACCAACAGAACTTGGTAATATTAAAGGAGTAGTAACTTGGCAGTTCAATCAGTATATTGGTACAAAAACCTGATGTTGAGCCAGCGTGGCACTAATACCTACAAGAGTTAACTTAAAAATAAATGATCCATTTTTTGCCTTAAGTAATAAACAAACTGCTGATCAGAATAATAACATTCACACAACAGTTGTTGATGGCAATGGTAACTATAACATTGACGATGTCCCATCAGGAACATATCTGCTCTACATCTATTCCAAGAACACTAACAGTGACCTGACAGTAAAAGACTATGATAAAGATCAACTTAGCAAGATATTTGACTATGAAACGATGAAAATACTTTATAATCATCTAAAACTTCAAAAATATACAATCAAAGAAGTAACCATCAAGCAAGATAAGACAATTACAGAAAGCCATGATTTCGGATATACCTATTTTTAATAATTCATTTCCATCCCACTTAACGGTGGGCTTTTTTAATTTCAGTTCAAATGCATCTTTTATGGATTTGGGACTCATTTTAGAGCCCCAATTGCACTTATCGTCTATGCTGCTTTTGATTTTGATTGCAACTTTTCTAGAGTCTCAGGGTGGATTTTATCCCATTCAACTATAACTTTTACTAACGGATTGATCTTTTTCTTACTTAACTTTTTCTTAATTAAGCTTTTGTAGTAGTATCGATTAAGAACTAATTGAGCTAGCTTTTCATATCTCCCCGGATCTACGATTATTATTTCTTCTCCGAGTGTCGTTCTTAAGTATCTTGCTGTGAAATGCCAAGTATAAAAAGTAATTCTAAGTTTGTTTTCTACTCCAAAAACTAATGAGTCACTGACAATCGCAAGGAAGTTTCTTATATCTCCTTTTGCTGTGTTGTTTACATGGATCTCCATCTCTTTAGAACTAATTAAGATTGAATTACCGGGAACATTCTTTTTCTTGGTTTTATGTTTGCGGTGTATATGGATCAAAAACACGATAATGCCACTTACATAAACTGAAAACCCCAATCTCAGTAGCCCCATAAGTAGGAATGCTGCTCCAATTATAACCAAGATAAAGGAACTGAGATTAATTTCATTTGAACTAATTGTTCTTCGTTTCATTCTTGATTCCCCCTTTTTTTATTTGATAAGGGAATTGTATAACGGACTCAGAAATTGTCAAATAGCTTACTTGCTCAATAGTGTCTGAGTAATCTCTATGTAAAATATAAGTTTGAAATAAAGAAGCGCCACATATAGGTGCTTAGAAGCTTTCATGAGTTTCAATTTTAAAGTTGTTTAGGTAATCAATAATTTTTCATAAGGTTCATCATCATTTCCTTTAGTTTAGGGTCGTCTAACATGTCGAGTACATACTTTAAGAGGTGATCACTGAATAGACCGTTTACCTTCAGTCTGAGAATTAGTATAAATGATATGGAAAAATGTATACTGAAATGAATCGACTTTATTGTTACGTGAATAAATGTGAAATATTGTGTAAATAAGTCATCATTTTAAATAATCCTGTTACTATACGATTGATATTTTAAAATACGCTGAAATCCCTTGTCCTACCTACATTTTTTGATATTTCAATCGTAAACTTACAAAATTTTCTAATGTGTTAAAATCGTTGCTACGACTAGCTTTTTAGGGTGTTGATGGTCATTCTACGATTGCGCTTACGATATAGGATAAATTGACCTGACAAAGAAGTTAAAACGTTGATTTAACAGCATAAATGGATAGTTGTTGTATCGTACACGATTGGAATCATGATTTATGTGATTGTAATTTGTCCGCTTCAGTCAGAATGCGGTTACAGAGACGAATTTCTAAGACAGGCTCACACTGTCCCAAGGGACTACAAAATTTCACAATGTGTTTCAGTACCATATTAGTACGTTCCTATGATTGAAAAGGTATGGCTAAAAGTATACTTTTTGAAATACTCTTTAAGAGTGTGTCAAAAGTGTTTATGATATATGTCAAATTATCTGAGAATATATATGAAATATTTCAAAAATATTGATATACATTTTGAAACACTTTTGCTATAATAAACCTAATGACATAGCAAAGGATGGTTAGTCTTATGAGTGAAATTAGACATTACGGGTACATAAGAGTTTCAACTAAAGATCAGAATGAATCAAGACAATTAGAAGCAATGAAAGATCTTGGTATCCTGGATCGCGATTTCTTCATAGACAAACAGAGCGGAAAGAACTTTGAGAGACCATATTATCAAGCTATGAAGAATGTGCTTCGTAAAGGGGACATTCTATTCGTTAAAGAGTTGGACAGGCTTGGACGTAACGCTCAAGAGATAAAAAATGAATGGCAAGATATTACCCATAACATAGGCGCTCACATTGTTATTCTGGACATGCCTATCCTTGACACACGGCAATACAAGAATGGATTAGAGAAAGTGATATCAAGTATTGTATTGGAACTGCTATCATATATGGCTGAACGAGAACGGGAAAAGATAAACGATAGACAGGCTGAGGGAATAGCGGCTGCCAAGAATGATGGTGTAGTGTTCGGTAGACCTAAGCAAGCTATAAACGAGGAGTTTAAGCAAGCATACACAGAATGGAAACAAGGCAGTATCACAGCAGTAGAAGCTATGCGAAGGGCAGAGATGAAGCCTAATTCTTGGTATCGTAGAGTTAAAGAGTATGAGCAGTCACTAGCCTAAGCCATGTGCTTAGGCCTTTTGTTATTCGGGAATTAATCCTAAACAAGATCAAGTTTATTATGATGGGGTGAAATGAAATCGTCTTTTGCTGTAGAGAAAAAAAGGACTCATTTAGAGTCCCTTACTTTAAATAGAACTTATCGTTTTCTTGATGTATGGTTTTAAATTCAAACACACTATCAACTGGCTCACCTATTGCGGAAGCAACTTTAATCATTGTTTGAGCATCTAAATTATTATCTTTTAAAATTTGATTAATTCTTTGTTTTGTGACTCCAATTCTATTCCCTAACTCCTCTTGAGTTATCCCTTTATTCTTACTAACTTCTTTAGCACGATTATTAAAACCGCCTGAACGGAATATGCGTAATTGTTTATCAATGTATCTATTTGCTATAGGAGTTAAGTATATTTCATTACATTGGTTACATTGAATTGCAGGAATATTTTCTATTACCAGTATTTTATTGAGCTCTTTATGTTCCATTGTATAAGTAATCTCAGACAGATCCTCCGACCCACACATTACACATTTACTTAGAATACTACTCATATAACTAAATAATCCTCCTCATGTACTAAATGTTCTCTAATGTACTAAATGTTCTCTAATGTACTAAATGTTCTCTAATGTACTAAATGTTCTCTAATATACTAAATGATTCTCTAATGTACTAAATGATTCTTCTAGGAAGGATAAGCACTATGAGTGCCTATCCATAACAGTAATGATAATAATAAGTTCAGGTAGGTTGAACTTTATCGCCAACCTGTGGTTATGTAAGCCTCCTTCGATTTTATAAGTTGTAATTCCATCCGGATTTTCTTCATCCATCCGTAAGATTTGGTTAACGTTTGTAAGAATGTCCTTTACATCTTCATCCGTTAAACCTCTTTCATCCATTCGTTGCCTTGCATGTATTCGCAAGACGTATTTATCTTGGTTTGCTAATGAGTGTATCAAGTTTATGATATCCTCATGCTCTTTCGAGGTCATGTATTCACCTCCTACTCATAAGTCAAATATACACTTTACTTATCAGTATGTAAAGTTTTTACTTTACTTTTTGGTGTGGTGGTGGAGTAGAGAGGGTAGAAATAAGCCTAACCATTAAGGCTAGGGTACTAAAGAGTGTAGGTTTTCAATAGTCAATTATTTTCACATAAAGGTATAGGGGCACATTTGCACCCAGAAAGTAATGATTTCTGGAAAAATATCTGCTAGCACTTGTCAATTGATCACTAAGTTATTGCATTGACGATACATAGATACATGGGGGATATTTTAAATTTGAAATAGTGTCCATTTTACAGAATAGTGGCCTAGCACTTCCACTTCGACACGAGAGTTGTATTTGAATCAGGGAAATTCTATTGGATAAAACCGACACCATAACGCGATCCCATCTACACAAAATAGCCCTCCATAGGGCCCTCCATAGGTAGGAGGGGATTAAAAAATCCTTTTTAGAGGACTAATAGGGGGATTTTTTCATTTTTTTAACTTATAGATGTTTTCTTCAAGCACCTGTTTACAGTAAGTCGGACTCAAGCCATGTTCTTTATATATCTTAGTGAAGGCTAGTCCATCAACATAGTGAAGATTGTATACCTTCTCAAAGTCACGAGCTCGTCTTTTAATGCCTCTTTCTTTAGTTGATAGCAGCAAGGCTTCCTTAGCCTTAAACATTTGTTTTATCGTCCACCAGTCTGTTTTAGTGGCTTCTGCAATTTGTTCAAAACTAAGCAAGTCTTCGTTGTACATTTTTAGCATGTCAGGGTATAGGTATTCAATATTCTCCCATTTAGGAGGGGGGGATTCAACTACCCACTTAAGCTTATCGAAGTTGACTGAATCAGAGACGTAGGTATCACTTCTAATTAAATGACTCTTAGAGGTGAATTTGTAGAATATCTCAATATGTTTATCATCATGTAAGACTATTTTATTGACAAGTATGCCAACTATTTTTCTCATGTCTATCATTTGCAATTCATTCTTGATAATTTTTTGATATTTCTCTAGCAACGGTAATCTCAATTGTACATCATTTTGTCCACTGTTCAGACCTAAGTTTTCATTCAATGCTGATAGTTCTTGTTGAAATACAGCAATTTCATTCTCAACTGATAGCAGTTTACTTGATAACTGCTCTTTGGTTGTAATAAACCCATTAGCATAAAGGTCAATATATCGTTCTTTGGACTTGTATTTTTCTGTAATTTCTTTAATGATAGAGTTTTTTCTAAGTTCCATTTCATTGATTGTACTCTTATCTGATAATCGTTTTAATAATTTATCAATTAATGTTTCTGGACTAAAGATTAACTTAGACAGTTCATTCCATACAATAGAGTCAATTATATCGACACGAAAATTAGCTCCTCTGCAAGTTGAATTGGGTTCACCGGTTTCAACACTGAATGATTTTGTTGCTTTTCGCGTACATGAATAGTACTTAAGAGCCCTACTTTGGGTTACACTTGTAACTCCAGCTGAAACGGCTGCTCCACACCTTCCACATCTTACGATTCTTCTCAATAAGTTATATTCTGATGGCATACCTCCGTTCTTAGTATTGCTATCAAGGACTTTCTGTAAATTCTCAAATGTTACTTCATTTATATATGGAGGAATATCAATTACATCCCATTCATCTCTGGGCTTTGATAATTGTTTTTTCTTCCCATAGGAGCGCACAACTTCTGTCTTCCCATAGTAAAAGGTTCCCATGTATGACTCATTTCTTAATATACGACTAATTGTTGTCTGATACCATTTATCTCCTTTGGGAGGGGGATATTTTCTAGTAGCCAAATATTCAGCAACTTCAGAACAAGTTGAGCCTCCTAACACCAGTTTTACCATACTTAAATACCCTTCTTTTTCAAGTTTATTTTCCACTAATGTATGTAAGTCTTTATCATAGTCATAACCATAGATTTTGTTCATTCCAGGAATTTTGTTGTCAGCGACCATAGCTCTTCTTCCACGCTTCGTGTTAGCAAGAATCTTAGCTTTATTGTACTGAGCAATAGAACCTTGAATGTTGTAATTTAACATCGATTCTGCATTGCCTTTTTGTAGATCAAATTCGACGAAATGAAGGTCGCATCCAAGTTCCCATATCTTATGTGTGATCTGTTGTTGTAAATGCAAGTGTCTACTCAGTCTATCAGGATGCAAGAAGATGACTTTGTTCCCTATTCCTTTTTCAAGGAGAAATAAGATGTAATTGAGCATTGGACGGTTAGGATTATCTCCAGACTCTGCCTCTTCTCGTAAAACAACAATCTCATCTTCGTTGATATCAAACTTCTCTTTTGCTTCCTTTACGCATATTTGTGTCTGTGATTCAAGTGAGTAGTTATCCACTTGTATATCAGATGATACTCGTGTATAAACAATAGCTTTAATCTTATCGATCAAGGCTACAATATCTTCCCTGGTTAGCTTTTCATGATCTTTGAGTACTCTCATCAAAAAATCAATCCTCCGAATTTTGACTGTTTTCTATTTGGTTCTCACTTGAATAACTCAGTAGAACATGCTCCATCCAATTGAGGATTAGCGTCTCCATAACTTCTTCTGGAACTGCAAGGTCTTCGTCTGGATAACGTGAAATAATCTTATATCCATACCTTTTCTTATATCTCATAATGACCACCTTAATAAGATCAATTACTACCTGATTTTATGACAGTTGTGGGTTAACCCTTTGGATTACTTTACTGAGTCATGAAAGATGGAGCCAAGTAGATGACTAATATACCCGAAAACGTGTTTAATCATCTACTTGAAAATATTGGAGCTTTTATACATTAAATTAGAAAAGCCATACTTTAACTATATAGTTACTTTCTTTGAGGACAGCTTAAAGTGTTTTGGGAAACTGTTTGATATTTGTAATTTTTATATCAATAAAAAATAAATTATGGGTTAAATACCCAAAAAAATATTTTATAAACAAATTTTAATATTGACTTAAAATTAAGTCTTAATTTATTGACTTATTGATGATGATTTGATATATTGTATTTAGGTCATAAGCAGAGAGGAAGAAACAAATTGAGCATTGGGTTAGAGTACATAACGAAAATATTTGGAGGGAGCTATACGGATGTAGCCAAGAGATTAGAGATTACGCCTCAAACAGTAAGTGATTGGATCAGAGGGAAGAGAAAAATTCCTTCTTCTAAAATTGATGACTTGGCTAGATTATTTAAATTGGAAAAGTATTTTTTTCAAAAAGAATTAACCGAAGTAGAAAAATAAGAAATAGAACTCAATTATCTCAACAGACTGTCTAAAAGAGACACCTTGGAAATACCTATACAAATTACTGATGAGGATGGTATTGAGCATGAAGTTTTCGAAAAGTTTGATCCGCATGAGGGAGATATTCGAGCCAAGCAAGAGGAACTTGGAATACAGAAGGTAATTTTACGATTGCGAGGCGTTCTTTATAACGAGTCAATAACCAGTGAATTTACTTTAACAAGCCATTTTAACTTGGTAAGTTCTTTATGCGATTTTCTTGAAAAGGATATATATTATGAAAATTCAAACAATGGAATAACAGTCGAAGATAATTCAAACGAAGTGAAAGCAATCAAAACACTACTTTACATATTCGAAAATAAAAATCGGCTTGCATTTGGTATCCCATCAGAAAATAGTTTTACGTTGGAATTGGAAGAATTACTTTATAAGCACAAGTTATTGCCTCCAGATCATGTTCTAGGATTCAAGGAAGATCCGTTTTTTAAGGATGTTGAGTAACTATTACTAATAATTGCTCTTTGATAATCAAATATCTTTTAAAACATAGAAGGGAGAAATATTTCTTTTTGAATAATGAAAAGATCAGGGAGTTCTTGAAACCCGGATTCGGGAGTGGAAAGATTAATTTTGAGTACATATTAGAAGGAAAAAAACATAGTAAAGTGTACAAGAGTAAAATGAAATATTATAGCAAAGAAGCTATTAAAGAATTCGAAGAATGGAATGAACAAGGCTATGGAATATTTTATCTACCTAACGGTGGAGGTTATAAAAATGAAGAGATAACAGACTTTCGGGCGTGTTTTGTAGATATGGACATAAAAGATGAACTGGAGCATGAAATTGTTGCATCAGGCTTCACAGGAACGCGAAATGATTTGCAAGAGTTAGTTAAAGAAGGGTTTAGCTCTTTAAATAACGAACAAAAATCCAGTTACAAGCAGTTATTTAATGAGCGCATAATTGAGTTGGAAGAATGGGGGATTCTACACCGAGTGCTGTTGTAGAAACGAAGAATGGCTATCATGTGTATTATTTACTTGAAACTGGAGCTCAAAGACATGAATTTGAAACAATAGAAGGATTACTGATATACATATTCAATGCTGATGCCGCAGTCAAGAATCCAGCAAGATTATTAAGGGTGCCCAATACACTGCATTTAAAAGAACCTAATGATCCATTCACGATAAAGCTTAGAACATTTAAAAGAGACATTAGGTATGATGCAGCAGAACTTATTGTACGTCTTAAAGAAACAATTGAAAGAGTAATCATTAAGGTGGACTCACAGTTATGTGTCAATTCGGAATAAAAGTTGACTATAATGACAGTAACAAGTTACTTCCTTCTAAGAAGGGACTTCCAGCTAGAATAGGTATAGATTACTCGAACATGGATATTGGAAACATCTCACTGATAAGCCGTGGGCTTGAGGGATTACCAGAATTGAAAAGTAGGTTAGGTGTAGATAACCAGCCTGAGCTTTGTTACATTGATCGCAATGATATCAGATAATCTTTAAAAAGACAGAATTTAAAACAATTACTGGGGATAGAATCTGATCGTTTTCTTTGTATCTTTCATAATAGTAGTAATTCAAGCAGTGGAAACATCTACAAGTATGAAGACAAGTGGTTTTACAAATGCCATTCGAGTAGATGTGGTGTCCATTATGATATCGCGCAAGTAATAGAACGAATGACAAGAGTTATGCTATCACATAAAGCATTTGATTTTTAAAGTCACTATACAAAGGCTTATGCTGAGGTCAAAACAATGCGCAAAGGGATCAATAGTAACAGTTGATTGATTTTAATATCGAATTTCTTGAACGGTTCAAGTATGACGTAGATTTACATAACAACTACCCATTTTTGAGTAAGTTTTTACGAACAAAGGGTACACTTAGTCTTCTAATTCAGATACATGAAGTTGCAAGGAGAAAGTTACCCCAACTTATAATAATAGAAAAGTCTAGAGGTGCAAGAATACCAACGCAATAGTGTTTTGCGCTAAATTTAAAAGTGCATTGAAGAAGTATTAAATCATGACTCAAGCGCACAGAACATTAACAAGGCCAATACTAAAGTAATTATTATGATCTTCATGTATCTGCTCAACACAATTGGTATAGATGAGTTGCCTGATGAGATGCAAAAGAAAGTAAGGGAGTACCAAAAGAGTTCATTTAGAAATGGA
Organism: Mesorhabditis spiculigera; assembly: GCA_958295435.1. Taxonomy (NCBI): domain Eukaryota; kingdom Metazoa; phylum Nematoda; class Chromadorea; order Rhabditida; family Rhabditidae; genus Mesorhabditis; species Mesorhabditis spiculigera. Next base: position 14,335 of record CATQJA010002402.1, read on the forward strand.
GAGACATTTAGAAATTTGGCTAGATATTACGAGATCGTGAGCATGGATACAGAGCGACTTATGCTTGCTGAAGATGAGTGAGCACATTTTTATATTCTAAATCCATTTGACTGATTCTGAGTTTTAAAAGGAGAACAGCTTCTTGGTCTATGTGGAGTGGAGGAAACAAATCGTGTTTTCCCTGAACGTGTAGAGGAGGACATTTCTGAGATGAATCAGAGACTTTCGAACTTAATTCACCAAAAGGTTAATGAGAAAATGGAAACTAAGGGTTGGACATGTGATTCAGAGATAGTTGAACTTCTGAGAAGTGGGAATATTGATTACAAGCAAATGTACAAAGACAATTTCAAGTTTAAATCGAATAGAGAGTCGGAACTGGATCTATTAGAAGTAGATGACCATGATGAAGGATTTCAAAGTTGGTTGCATACATTTCTATTGAGGAAACTGTCAGCATATATGCCTGTAATATTGGTTAAAGCAGGATATTTGAAAGCAAGGGTTAACAAAGAATTGAGAAAAAAATTAAATATTCCATTACATATTAAAGGTTCTGTGTATCATCAGATAGTAGATTTGGAAGAAGATAAAGACGATAAGGCTTCAATAATTAGAAAGTTAAAGCAAAGTGATACAAGTTTATCAAACGCTAAGATTGCTGAGTTAATGAACTGTTCGAGACAATATGTATCCAATGTATTGAAGGGACAAAATAGATGATTACTATTCATAAATATTAGTACTATTGCTTGTCAACTAAATTGTCGTTTTAAAGCACCCTGTATCATTAGACTAAAGAATAGTTAACTCTATGTGGTGCTTTTAGATGCTCATTTAGTTGACAAATTTTGATACTCATTGAAGGGAGGTGAGTGATGAATGTAGGAATATCTGAATGCAAATTTTTATAGAAATTCACGTTTACGTTTTTATTTCTCTGAATTAAACTGACTACACAAATTAAACGAATTTTAAGGCAGACACTTTGGAACACAATTGAACGGGAGGGATGAGATACGTGGAAGGTTAGATATAGATGGTACAAGTTGATGCAGCGGCTGGGCTGGAAGTGATCTAAGGAAAAGTAGCAAGGGCAACGCGAAGGAAGAAGAGTAGTAAACGAGTTTGATGTAGTTTAACTAGGAGAATATTTATAGACGAAAATAATACATAGTAGAAGAGGAATATGTGAATATGAAAGTTAAATTTCTGTTAAAAGATAATAGAGCATATGAAAGTAGAGCAGATACATATAGCAAAGAACAAGTTGAGCAAATTTTGATGGCAATTGAAAAAGATTTTGAAATGCGTGTAGAAGGAAAATATGTATGTAAAGGAAATGAGGTTAAAGCGCTTGTTATTGAGTTCTAAGTCAAAGTTACAGGGAGTGTAAATAGTTTTTGAAAATACCTAATTATCACATTCCATGGTTGGGGAAGTATATCCTCAACCTTAAGATGAATGCTCAAGGTGAAAGAATGAAGAACCGATTTTTAAACGAGATACTGTCTCCATTGAATGACAAATGGAATAAGGAAATCGAGAGTCTTACTATGCTACATGCTGAGAGAGACGAATACGGGAATTTAATCATTCTCGAATCAAATGAAGTTGGAGATAGGCTTTCTATGAAAGACAAGCGCGTATTCATTAAAGATTACAATGATCTTGCTCTAGAGAATGCCTACATTTCTACTGAGGGAGAAAACGAAGACGTTGTTATTCACATTGTGAAAATGTTCCTTGAAATGGAATGTCTTGCTCAAACACCAGAAGCCTACGAAATATATGAGATCTATCGAAACAAGTTCACTGAATTTATAAAAACTAAAAAGGGAGTTGTTTAATTGAGTTATTGTCAGGTTATGTTTAACAAAGATTTTCTATATATGGGTGCTGATACGGCTATTTCTTCTAAATTGAACGGTATATCATACCGTCTACATAACAAAGGAGAGAAGATTCATCATGTTGATGATATGATTGTTTTTTCATCGGGGGATGCAGATTTATCAAAAATCATCATCGATGAGTTCAAGACTAAGGAAGACAGAAGCATCAATACATTGAAGGAAACCATAAAGTATTGGTTTGAGCGCTACTATCTTAAACGACCGGGTGTAAAAGAAATAGCTGATAGCGGCAAGATAGTAAATATGACAGTTGTCGGAAAATTTGAAAATGGTTCTCCTGTGTTATATGAGCTGGATCAAAGAAGTGAATTTGAGATTAAGAAGATTAAGGCTCATGATAAGGTCGCATACTACAATGCTGGTGTGAACTGTAAATATGATAATGAATATTTCATAGATCAAACAGAAACAGCAAATGACGTTTTTGAAGCTTACAGAAATACATATGCTAATGCAAGCAGTGAGAAAATTGGTGGAAACTTGGAACTGTACGTTCTAGCAAAACAGGGCATTCGCAAGATTCTTGTTGAGAAAAATTGAAGAAAACCATTCCAGTGGTATCCGGGTGATAGAGGAGTCTATGACAACACCGAGAACATTAAAAAAATGATTGAGGCACATGCACAAATTGAAGGATCATCCCTTACCTTACGTGATGGTACAGGAGTGTTCAAGATTTTTCCCCGCATTGGGATGTGGGCTGGATCTGAGAATTTCCATGATGCACCGTTTAGTGTAGACCTTTTCGGGAACTTGGTAGCGGCAAAAGGTAAATTTATTGGCCCAGCGGGAGACGTTATTATTGATACAGAGGCTGGATATATGGATATGGATAAACTGGACATTATCAATGTGGGTAAATTAGTAGCTGAGATGCTAGAAGTTAATACAATCCTTGCCGATGACGGATATATTAACAATTTGACTGTTAATCGACTCAAAACGATAGGTAAGGACGCAGATGTTGGAGAATATATTGATTACATTGATATCCAAGATAATCGTACTAGATATGTTACAGTGCAAGTCGCATCCAAAGAACAAGCGAAAGATTCCCGTGATCGACTACTATACTGGCAAGACAGTGAGAAACGTATCCTGACTACTGAAGATACAGGTATCATTGCCTACTCATATGGACTTCCTGAGGAGAACATGAAGATCAAGCGTGAGATTACCTTTGATGGCTCTGGCGATGCGGCTCAGCCAGTTGAGAAAATTGGTACAGGTGATGGTGGAGCTAATGATCGAGCTAGAATGGTTAACACAAAGTACAATGGTGGATACAAGCAAGTTTACAAGGCATCTAACAATGGACGAATTCGGAGTGTTGACTTATCGGATGATGGAATTGATATGAATTCAGAAAATGGACGTATTTTCATTACAACCAAGGAGTTGACGGCAATGGCTGATGGTGGTCCCGTTAAGGTGGGGAACACCAATGGTTATATTGAGATTACAGCAGATGGAACGTTTAATTTCCATGGTAAAGGATTCAACTTCTCACAAACTAAAATCTAAGCACTAAACCCTAATCAACCGATAGTTATGGTATAGTTTTTTATAAGAATAGCTATACCATAACTATTCTATCGGAGGGGTACATATTATGAAGAAACTAGCGTCAAGATTACCTACATTCATGCTTGGAGCTGTGGTAGGGGTAACCCTAACAGCAGGCACAGCAGTAGGGGCAGCAACTTACTTAAAAGCAACACAGTCTAATGTAAAACTAGTAGTTGACGGATCTCAAGCAAAACTTTCCGAATCACCACTGAACGTAAATGGTCGGCTGTATCTGCCTGTGCGTGACACTGCTAATGCTCTTGGCTATTCTGTTGAATCAGTAACAAGCTCCCAGGTGTCCTTGAAAGAAGGAGTAACGACTAGCAACATAACAACAAACAATGGTTCAACTGGAACCACCACCATTCCTAACACCAGTACAACAACAAGTAAAAAAGTGAAGAATTTGAAAGAGACTTATAGCACAGACGGAAAATTGGATGCTACAAAAATTCGTACAGCTCTAAACAATGGGACAGTTGATGTGAACGCACAGGATAGTGACTCTGGGAAAACGTTGTTAATCTTCGTAATCGAAGAGGACAATTATGAAGCGTTTAAAGCAATTAATCGTAATGCCTCCGATCCCGATGTTCAAGACAATAAGGGGAAAACAGCGCTGATGTTCAGTATTTTGGAAAAAAGCAAATTTTATTTTGGTGAAATCATTGATATGAAACCTGATATCACGATTAGCGATGACGAGGGAAAAAAAGCAATTGATTACGCAGAACAGGGTTCATATGAACAACGTTATCTGAAATTCATGTAAAAGAAAGGAAGATTTATATAGCTAAAGTAGCATTACAAGGTTCACGTTTAACGGATTCCAATAAAAGTGGTCACGTTTTATACGTTGAGCGTTATATGTATGGACGCGATGAAGACGGCTTTCCCCTATACACTACAACCACTCACAGTACTGGAGCTCCAGTTACTGGTGTTGTAGCTTCAAATGAGTAACAAATTTACAGTAAATAGTGTTCCTGTTGCATTTGTGGGCGACGCTATGACAGAACAATGGATAGCTGATCCATCCCCTTCACCTAAAAATAGTGGCGGTTCAATCATTTCTATTAGTCCTGGTACAAGTGGAATTGGACAGGGACGAATTACAACAGGCAATGGTGCAAGGGTAACACTGAACGGTAAATTAATTTCTGTACAAGGATCGACCATTCATACCCATTTGGGAAGTGACACTACCATTGAAGAAGGGGATAGTCTAATCAATATGTGATTAGTAGTGGCAAGTCATTGTTAAAAACTTTATTCGAAATAAAGAGTTTGTAAGGTTTCCTCCAGATGTTATCCGGCATCTGGAGGAGATAAAAGGTTATGAAGAGTACTATCTTAACTTGTTGAGTTGACGCTCCAGTTGTTTCTCAATGTCTCTTGTGATTTCTCTCTCTGCTCTTTTAAGTTGGTTTTTGATTTGAGTTTTCGAACCAGACAAGTTGATTTTAATCTTTTTAGCCATCTGAATGACCCCTTTCGAATTTGGTTTATTTACGTCCTGCACGAGATTGTGCAAGCACAGATCCTGCCAAAGATTTAGCAGTTTTGCTAGATGAGCCACTTCGAAGAACAGAAGAGGCTTTAGTAGACATCTTGGCAGATGATACTTTTCGAGTACTCAGTTTTAAATATTCATTTCAGATTCTCAATAAAGGGGGAATATTGGTACAAGTATAGAATACTTAACAACATATAGGTATGTCAAACATTTGTTCTTACTATATGTAGTGTTAATGTAGGATTTTGCAACTTTAAATACCTCAGATTTAGTGGTTACATAATTCGAAATTACTAGGTGAGGGAGAAGTATTTATTAGAAGCTGGTTAATTAGTCCCGTGTTTTTGTGAAAATCTAAAGGATTACATTGGATTGGAGAATTGATAAAGTTTTCGCGGACTCAAAATTGTTTTGAAATTAATAGTTCATAAAGAAAGGAAGAGAACATATTTGGCAAAACGTCTCATAGCAGATGAAGTATTAGAAGAGTGGATTAATATATATGGTGATCAAAATTACGTTGACTATAAGTTACGCGCATTGGCATTCGCAGAAAGATGTTATGGAGATAGTATAATAGCCGAAAATGAGAAATTCAGTGCATTTCTACTCCACGGCAGTCTATATAGTAGGATAACTAATTGTAAATACAACTCTGGCATGTACAAGTATGTTGAATGTAGTTGGAAGAATGAAGAGGAAACTTTTTTAGCTATTTTAGATAAGAAGAAAGGGTTCTGGTTGTCTTGGAAAGAAGTCACAGAAGAGTACATGAAAAATGAGTTTAAGCATTCTTTCAGGCCAACTATAGACAGGATTAATGAAAAAGACGGATATAGCTTAGATAATATACAAGTCTTGACAAATGCAAAGAATTGCGCTAAAGCAACTAGCTTTCCTCACTATCTATTTACTGTAGTAAATTTTAACAATCCAACGGAACAGCAAACTTTTCTGACGATTTGATTCTATGGCGCGGCATTTAAACATATATAGGGAAGTTTATCTTCTAAATCAAGTCTGACACAGGAAGATTTCATCAGGTAGGCAACGCTCTTTATTTGCTCCAATCGGAAGATGTTACTCTAGGAAGAACAACAATAGAAGAATATGAAAACCCTGAAGATTTAAGCTATACGGGATCTTTTTCAATAACTACAGAGCATCCACATGGTGGAACAATAACTATCAGTAGAAATTTCACTTATGAGAGAAATTTATGATTATTTTAAAGCAAGACCAACAAATAGTACATAGTTAAAGTAGATAGAAGATACGAAGTTAGATTAGATTTTTAAAACGATCTTAATAGCTACATTAGAATATATACATAAGAATTTAAACAGTAATAAGACAAGTTAATACATACATAGGAGTTAACGAGGTGATGAGTGTGAAGACACCCAATGAAAAAGAATTGTTATGTACAAAGGACATTATGTTGCGACTGAAATTAGGGAGAAATGCGGCTAGAGAAGTAATGGGAAAATTGAATCCAATTCAAATTGGAAAGCGATCGTACGTTCCTAGCCAAGTCCTAGAAGAATGG
>CATQJA010002403.1:0-21157 GCA_958295435.1 Mesorhabditis spiculigera
AAGCGAGTACTTTGCCAATGCACCATGGTGCCAACTGGGTAGGGTGCTGTCAGTGGGTACTTCAGGGCCCCTGGGAACCATAGCCCCAAACCAGGAATAGTGGGCCAGCGTCTGAATTTTTGGTATTTTTCGGCCTAATTGTTACCAAAAATGATTTTTTAAATAAAAGTCCGTAGCAAATTTGGAAAACATATTCGGAATCAGCGAAAAATTCTGCACAAGATGCGCTTGGTCCCGAATCGAAACTCCAAGTTGAGCAAAAACACTTTACAGTTAGATCCTTATCATTACCGGCGATATTTTTCTGTTTTATAAATATACAAAATATGCGTTTTTCGACCAGCCTTCTGTATAGTTATAACTTACAATATAGCCATATGCGCAGGCAAAAGACCTGCTTTTTTCATTGCTAGCCGTATCTCATTGACAAAAAAACGTTTTCTCTCCTCGATAATGAAAAAGAAACCATGTAACCATTTTTTATCATCGTTGATTCGCTAGAGTGCGCTGCGGTTTCCATGAAAACAACGGAAATTTTCATTTTTGCCTTTTTTTCGATTTTTGGCGTCGAAAATTTCATTTTTTTCAGTCATCTTCTGCTACATGCTGTCCTTCCTGCTCTTTCTGCTCGTCGGCGGGCTGGCGTTGTGGAACGTCTACCTCATCTCGAAGGGATTCACCTACGTCGATTACTTGGTATCAATTTTGCCCCCTTTTCACAATTCACATCCTCTTTTCCAGTTTTCCAAGTTCGGCAAGTGTCGCTTCCTAATTGAAGAGGTGATTACACACATTTTTCAATACAGAGCAACAACTCGGCAGGCGCTTTTCGAGAGCCTCTGATATCCTTGGGGTGCTTTTGCATTATTGGGGGGGGTTCCATAACTGTCGACAAATGCGTAGCTATTTTCTGTTTTAATGGTGTTTTTAGTAAAATTTAACTGCATTTAAGCAAAAAACTTAGAAAATTTTTAGGCCAAAAAACTGCATATTTTGTATTTTTTCATCAAAATTGTGGTTTTTACGCTAAGAATTGGTGAAAAACCATTTAGAAGCACATCCGCTGTTTTATATCGAAAAATCCTAGAAAAGGCGCAGACCTCCCCCCGGTAATGCAAGAGAACCCTACTCCGAAAACCAATGATTATTTGAATGGCTCCATGGCAAACCCTGCTTTTCAGAAGGGCTGGGACGGACGTCCGACCGGCTACCGCAACCCCTACCACCACGGCTTCGCCGAGAACTGGCGCAACTTCCTCGGGCTACGACGCAACCGGACGTTCCTGCGCCACGTGCTGCTGCCCTCGGCCCATCCGCCCATCATCCTCGACCAGAACGGCGAGCTCGAGATCGGATTCCAGCCGCTGAACACCCACGCGAGCCGCAGCGAGTCCGACGAGATGCTCGTATAATGAAGCTCGTCCCCATGTGTACAGGTTTTCCTAAAAAATCCCATCTCTGTCTTGACGGAGAAGGGTGGGATCCAAATGAGAGTTAAACCAGTCGAAAGCCCTGGAAACGGCGAGTTTGCAAACAACCGCATAACAGTGTTGTTTTGTGATTAAACGCGTCATTTCATAGATTTGAAAAGCATGAAGGAACCGCTTTTGCTTTGAACTAACGGCAACTTTTCGCATTTTGCTTGCTCGAGCTAAATTTGCTGCTCGGCAAGCTCCATGAGCACCTGAATTTTTAACAAACCCGTATAGAATAATGCATTTAGCTATTAAAACACGTAAATTGTTGCAAACTCGCCGTGTTCCGGGCTTTCGAATGGTGTAACTGCCACTCCGATCCGTCGACTCTGTCGAGATAGACCGGGTATTTTTTGGGACAATCTGAACTCGTCTTTCCCGTCGCTCATCCCCATTGTCGAGATTTGTTTTTTTTTTTGCTTCCCGCCCCCTCAATGATCTGTGATTCGAATCTCATATCGAGTATAAACCGCGGTGCCCTGATGTTTTTTTTGTTTCCCGCCCTCTTCTTTCGACTGGACGTATTTCTGCTATAGTACTACCCCCGTACCTCTGTAATAATGCAGCCAACGTCTCCGCCGCTCGTCCCCGCCCGTTGCCTTCCTCGAGCTGTGATATAACATTTCCCCGCCCGGGTGCCCCTCTAACTTGATCAGAATATCAATTGCTCCCCGATTTGCCCCCCCCCCACCACTACGCATCATCGTTTGATCATCTGTGTACATGTCCACATAATAAAGCAGCGAAAACCCGGTGAAAAGTACAAATTAAAGGATTTATTGCGGCCAGGAAAACTCGGTGCGGAAAGCGTGGACTTATTGCGGCAACTCTTCGGCCGCTCGGATGTTGTTGTTGGTGGCTGGAAAAGGCGTTGAAAAGTGGATTTTGGAGGTAATTTTGTGAATTTAGGGTGGCTACGGTGCCGTTTACATGATGCTCAACGTTGTCCTACCGGGTTGTAAAGGATACCAAGATACTCGCCAGGCCAAACCAAACGTGCTGAATTTCTGCTGAAAAAAACCAAATTTCTGAATTTTCGAGCGATCCTTGGAGTACTTGTGAGTTTGAGATGTCACATAGCTAATTCAATAGAGCTTTAAATTCTGCACAAAGCCCATCTATCAAAAAAAAACAGGATATGGGTTTTGGAGAAAATTCGCTTCGGAAGCGCCCATTTTGCCCATTGTTCTAACAAAATTTGATCTTTGAGAATCTTTTACTCGAAGACCTTATCGAAAAGTGCTTTTTGAAATATGGGGTTGGGTCGGAATTTCAAGCTCCATCGCTTTCTGTCGAGCTATATCACAACGCAAAACTCGCAAAGGCTGCCTAACCAGCCGAGATTTACAGTTGCCCCCGGCTGACATCACAGTTCCCAGTTATGATTCAGAAGACGTTTGCCAGCCCACGGGAAAGCCCCGCCAAAATTGCGCCCAAAAACGAGAGAGTTTGTGAAAAACAGTAGCTAGCCGAGGAGCTGGGCGGGCCCGCTGCGTGATAAGACGTGAGAAGGGGGCGGCTGCCGCTACGCTGGCAATGTAACACCGGCCACACCTTTGGAAGTGGAAGGTCAGAATATTGAGGGCATTTTTTGCTGGGGAAAATGATGATGTTTTGCGGATTTCTAAACCATGGTGGGACGCGGCCAAAAAACTACGAGGGAGGGATGGGCGTGGGAGATTTGAGGGTTAGAAATTGTGCATAGATCGAGCGCGCTTGTGGTGACAAACCAGCTGTTTTTCGAGAAAAAACCGGATAAACTCTGGTGCTGGCCGGCGTTTCCACGCAGCAAAGTATCGGAATAAGATCGAAATTTGACGATATGTGCCATGACTAGCTACCACTTTTAACAACTATCAACCAGAAAATTATCGAATCACCAACCGGTACACTGCTCGGAGCACTCGGGCAACCAGGCGGTCACCCCCGAACGCTCGTATTCACAGCCCCACCAGCCGCCCTCGATGCCGGCCCCGGTTTGGAAGGGCAATTGGTAGCAGCCGATCAACTCTCGGAAATCGCTAAAACGTATTGCGTTCTTGCCGTAGGCGGTAGCTGCTCGGATTGGTAGCCGGCAGCCCTGCTTTTTCATAGCTAGCTCGTTCGCACCGGTAGCTCCGGTAACTGGCCACATGTAAGTTTTACGCGACGTATCTATTGCAACTTCTGAAAGCGTGCGCGTGGCCAAAAAAAAATCTAAACGCTAGACTGACGTGGTCACAATTTTAGGCGCTTTTTGCGAAACTCACGCGCAACGGTTTTCCCAGTTTGTGTTGACGTTGTTCGAGAAGGTATCCCGGCAACGTTGCAGCTGGCTGGCGTAGTTGATAAAAACGTTTCGGATCGTCCCGTCGTTGTTAACGTATGCTAAAAACCTCGATGTGCTGCGCGAGTCGTCAAAGAGTCAATTTTCTAGTTTTGTAGCCATAAAACCGAACCATTAATAAATTATTTAGTTCAAATAAACGGTAAAAAAACCTACTGTCAAGCCCGGGCCGCAAAGGAAAGAGATCTGCGAATAGACGGTGAAAATGTTGATAGCCTGACCGGAGTTGGCGCCCTGCATGACGTGGAACTGAACGGAAAGCTTGAGAAAAAAACTTCTAGACGTCGAAACCTTGACACTTTCGCAATCCTGAAGGGTGCGGCCGAGGCATTTCATCCAGTCGGACCATGCGCTGAAAAAGTAGGTTTGTAAAAACGGTTTTAAAGGTTTTTAAACGTTAAAGGCAAAATGCTTCAGTTTTGCGATTTTGGACTTACCGGTGAGATCAAGCCTCTTACACCATAGCTAGTTCCAAAAAAAATACCTGCAAACGGTAAGGCCTCCGTCCACAGAGGTACCGAACATGTTCTCAATCTCGGCACGATAGCAGTTGACACGATCCCAGAGGTTACCTAAAAAAGGTTAAGCGGCTTCTTTAAAAATGTCAATTTCTCCCGACGCCGCATTATTGCTGCGAGTACTTCCTGGTGCAAAATCAGGGATAGAAAGTTGTCCACGGAATTCAAGATCCAGAGCGAGAAACCTTCGTTACGAAAAGCAAAAATAAATTCCATGAGGGATCGGTATCGCTAGGGCTTGGTAATCAACTTTCAATGTCATAACTTTGTTTGTTTTCAAGTATCCCTTGCTAAAAGTTGCACCAATCGATTCGTCTCATCGATCACTACAAAATGAGTCGCTTTACGAACGTAAAATTCGATGTGGCGTGGAGAAGAACCCCTTGTTAGTTCCAGCTTACCATTGCACTTGGTCAAGTTCAGCGCCATGCCAAAGTTGTTGTCGCAGCAGTTGTAGACGTCCACCTCGCAAATGCGGCCCTGTGGTTGCTTGCACACATCGGCGTGGAGGACGCCTAGGGGGTAATAAAAATAACAATAATAAATTCTAAGATACGATTATTTGTAGCAATATCCACAGTCTGGACGCGCGCGATAAAATGCCGCTTTTACGCGCTGACATGGGTCACCAGCGTAAAAACAAGGTTAAAATAAAACGAATCAGCGGCATGAACCTCAAATAGACTCGGTAACGGCATCAGCCGCTTTAAAAACTAAAGCTTAAAAGCTAAAACCAGCCAATTCGCATAAATACAACACCAGGAAGATGCTCACCGACAAATACGGCGAGTAGGACGTAGCGAAGCATAGTTTTTTCTATTCCTGGCCGTTCTACCGGGGGGGGGGGTTCCCTCTAGCAGCAGCGGAAGAAGCCGAATCCGCACGGTAGCCCTTCTACGCTTCGCTATCGTAAATTTTGCCACGTTATCGCGCCTCGGCTGGCGGGAGTGAAGAGTAATCAATTCTCACCCCCACCACGGCACACGTTACGGTTATCAGGATATGAAGGGGAGGGGAGGCTTGAGACATGGCGAGTAAACGCGGCTCCTGAAATTGGAATGTTGGCTTTTTGCGGGATAGATCCAACTGAAACTCCTCGTTGAGAACGAGAAAATGGTTGGAAATAGGGATGCGAAGACCGGGGCCAGGGGCGTACGAGGGGGGCAACAGGGGCAAGTTGCCCCCAAAATCGGCCGAAGGCCGAAAAGTTCATAAGGGGGGACCCTTATGATTTTTTCAATAAAAATTTTTCTGCCTGCGGCGCTGTTTATTACTGTTTTTAAGACGGTTTTTGCTTCTGTGAAGCCTATTTTTCCAAATTTTTTTGCCTGCGGCGCGGTTTTTCATTAGTGTGCCAACTGTCCATATAAAATTTTCGCCTGCGGCGCGTTTTCTGTGATGTCGGCGTTAGCGGGCGTAGCCCGCTAACCCCTTTTGGTTTGAGGTACCCCCCCATACGACTCTTTTGGGGTCCTTTTCCGGATTTAAAAAAGATCCATCCATCGGATCGCGAAACTGAATACACCATCGGAACCGGCGACACTTTTTACATACTATAAGCTTTGAAAAATTGAAAAAGAGTGAAATTTCGAATTTTAACAGCCGATTTAAATTGCGTTTCGAGGGGGGGGGGTCTGCGTTTGTTTGTATGTATGCACGCAAAACCTATGTAGTCGTCAAAAAGTGCCTTCCCACCATCCGTTTGGGCTGAAATTTTGCACAGTTATTGGGTGAATGATAATCTCGGACCGCAAGAAGAGTTTTTTTCAAAATAGACTTTTAAAAAATTTATATTTAATTTTTAAGTTTAAAAGCTAAATTGCGGCCAAAACAAGGGTTAGTGATGTCCGTTTGGGCTGAAATTTTGCTCAAATATGCATTAGACCATGCCGGATAAAGTAAAGAAGAAATTACATCGAAAGAATCCTTCTTCTCTTAGATATTATAACTTTAAACCTTCGCCATACGGGGCGCCACCCTCCCCTTTGGCGACCCCAGTCCCGAGCCAGGGCGGGCGGGTCTAGCTTCCCCAAGACAGGGTTCCAGTCTCCCCCGTTGGCCTAGTGGTTAGCACGCTGTACTGGGAAGACTTGGCTCCCGAGTTCGAACCCCGCCCGCAACTTCGTTTTTGCCGATTGGCCCGAATGCATCGTTAAGGTTTTTAGTAACGTTACAAAGCGCCGCAGGCAAATTTTTTTGAAGTTTTGCGTACAAGGGTTCATCTGAATAAGTATTCCTTGGCTTATTTTACGATCTTAACAATAAGATTGAGGCAAAAAGGGCTAAATTCTCTCTAAGGCTAAAAAGAGTCTTTTTAAAAAAGGGCTTTTGGTTTTCGCAAAAAGAGACGAATTCTCGTGGCAACAAAAAGAGCTAAATTCCTTTCAAACTCTCAAAAATGCCACAGAATGTGGGATCAACCAAAAGTTGCTGGCACCTTATTAAAATGGACAGATCTAGTTTCTAGCTGTTTCGGTTTGAAAATAATTTCTGTATTATGATCGATTTGCACTTTCTTGAAATTACTCTGTGGACCTATCCTGTGATCTGGGATGGTACCGAGTTTACTAAGGTTTCAAATAGCCAGCAGCTTTTTGTTGTTCCCGCATTCTGTGGCATTTTTGAGAGTTTGAAAGGAATTTAGCTCTTTTTGTTGCCACGAGAATTCGTCTCTTTTTGCGAAAACCAAAAGCCCTTTTTTTTAAAAAGACTCTTTTTAGCCTTAGAGATTTTTACATGAATTTGAGCGTTTCTAACGCTTTTTCCTTATTTTTTGCGGCCTGCGGCGCTGTTATAGCTGCGATTTTTGAATGTTTTGACAGTGGTGACCGGGGGGGGGGGGTTTGCTGAAACTTAGCTTTAACTATGCTTATCTTCGGTTTAGGCTTAAGCTTAAGCCCATGCTAAGCTTATCTTGAGCTTTAAAAGGCCGTTTGCGAGAGGCCCGACCAAGGCTTGGCACAGTTTTTTCGACCCCTTTTTTATGACGTCATCTGAAAGAGCATGGTCGAATTAGTAGAGTGGGATGGTTTTGAAAGTTTTAAAAGTTTAATTTTGGGGTTAAAATGGGCCTCAAAGTTGCCGACACCGAAAAAATATCTCAAAAACTATTGAATGGAATTTGCTGAAACTTTGTGACAATCCCTAATTTGGGTCGGGGAACATTTTTCTAATACATTGCAAACCCTGAAAGTGGCCGGAACATAGGTATATTGCGTACTAAAAACAGTTTTTCCGGAATTAGTAGTTTTACGGGTGATCGCTGCATCTAGCGATGAGTGCCAAAAGATGCACCAAAATTTTCTCTATCGATTGATTTATCTTTTAGAATGCAACGAGCACCCGTAAAAACCGAAAAATCGTCCTGAATGGGTCGCCAGAGCCTCAATTTCGGCCATTTCGGTAAAGAATTCGTCGAGAAGATGGGCTAGAGTGGGCGAGATAGTGGGGAAAAGTGAGAGAGTGGCCTCCGGCGGCCGCTTTGGCTGCAGGCCTGTTCGGCTGTCGCTGTGGTGCATTGGTAGTGGGTCGGGACCCTTGCGCTGGGGCTGCTCTAGATCAATCCCAGCCTACCTTTAGAAAGCGAATTTCTTTTTGCTCTTTTTTGCAAACTTCCAGACTTGGTCTCCTGAGACATGGCCATGTCGCCCCCGCAAAAATTTGCCGAATTTGGTGCGTTGGCCCCACATTAAACTCGTTTTTTCGGTTTTTACGGGTGCTCGTTGCATTTTAAAAGATACATCTATCGATAGAGAAAATTTTGGCGCATCTTTTGGCACTAATCGCTAGATGCAGCGATCACCCGTAAAACTACTAATTTCGGAAAAACTGTTTTTAGTACGCAATATACCTATGTTCCGGCCACTTTCAGGGTTTGCAATGTATTAGAAAAATGTTCCCCGACCCAAATTAGGGATTGTCACAAAGTTTCAGCAAATTCCATTCAGTAGTTTTTGAGATATTTTTTCGGTGTCGGCAACTTTGAGGCCCATTTTAACCCCAAAATTAAACTTTTAAAACTTTCAAAACCATCCCACTCTACTAATTCGACCATGCTCTTTCAGACGACGTCATAAAAAAGTGGTCGAAAAAAACTGTGCCAAGCTTGTATGAGGCCTGTTCGAGTAACTGGCGGATGGCCTTTTAAATTGACTTACGAGGTCAAAATGAGGTCATTTAGGGCTTAGCCTAAAGCTAAGCTTAGGCTTCGTTGGTATGAAGCTAAGTTTAGGCTTATGCTTAGCTTAGCTTTTCCAGAGGCTTCGGAGTTTAAAAATGGCATTTGGAGCGTTTTGTAGTCAAAATCCGTCGGCAGCCCTTTAAATGCTCTGGGTTCCAAGAATATATAAACCGTTTATAAGAGTTGGGACTTAAATTGGCCGGTTGTATCGCGAGTCTGAATCCCACCTGGGATTAGTTTTCAAGGAATGCGATCGGATCAATTGACATCATGCAGGTGAAGAAGCGTAGCGGGCGCATGGGCATTTCTAGCTTGTGCACAAAGGACATCTCGCATATGGCGCAGGTCAATGCTAGAAACCATATTATCAGGATGGATTAGATCGGGTAATCTGCGTTTCGCCTAACAGCATTTCACCGAAGACCAATTCGCCGAAAAAGTTCATTTCGCGTGCAAATTTTATCTGGGTAGTTCTGCCTATCCTCCAAATCACGAAGGTAAATAAAGTTGGTTTTTGTTGTCTTTCACGGCTTTGCCACTTGCGCTATCACTTGAGGGCGAAAGGCAATGAAACCGGAACGAAATGAAAATCTATCGAAAATCTGACGAATTTGCACGGAAGATCAGATTTCCGTTTAGATGGTTTTCCGCGAGATGGCTTTCGGCGTCGATTGGCATGGTATGGGATTCGGGAAGAAATATGCAAATTGAAGGCTTTCATTGGTCCGAGAGGGAGTCAGTCCCTTTCCAGAAACTTGGGAAACTGGTCTCGTCAGCCCTGTGCAACTTTTTCGTTTTAGGCGCCCTTTAGCTCATTTTTTTTGGGGGACCCTGTATGGGCTTCAACCAACTTCCAACTGGGCTTCGACTTGTCGCCCCGAGATCACGGTGTTTAAGGAAATTTGTCAAGAACTCCGCAGCAAAATGCTCAAACAATCCTATTTTTTAAGGAATTACGGAAAATCCAACAAATTATTATATCTAGATATTTTCTGGATCCTTCGACCCCCCAAAAATCAGCGTCTATTCGGTTTGGCAATCCCGATATCCTCCGAACAAAGCTTTTTTGCCCAAAATGT
The DNA here is from genome assembly GCA_958295435.1 of Mesorhabditis spiculigera. Taxonomy (NCBI): domain Eukaryota; kingdom Metazoa; phylum Nematoda; class Chromadorea; order Rhabditida; family Rhabditidae; genus Mesorhabditis; species Mesorhabditis spiculigera. The sequence continues at coordinate 9,579 of CATQJA010002403.1, forward strand.
GAAGGGACTGCCCCCTTTTGTCTTTAAAAGCGCTAAATGAAGGAATTTTTGAAGTACAAAAAAACTTTATAAAGAGGATATGTTACGCCACCGCCATGCCAAAAAGCAGCCCGAAAACTGGCCGAAAGGCCGGGTAAACTGCTGCACTTGAACCCTTAGAAAAAATTTCTCACCCCGAATAATGCAAAAACATCCAAAATCAGCTGAATTTTTTTTAGCTTCTCGGGCGAAACAACGTATTGCCGGGACTATTCTACGCATTGTTCCGTTGTAAACTGTTCAACTTATGCAGTGTTCTACTCTGAACACTCACTGGACGCTTCATCCTGTATCCGAATAAAACGAAATTTCGACCACTAACCATTGACTGGATTCTGCATTTGTTTGTAGTAGAGGCTGGCGCCTTCGATGAAAAAACGCATGTTGGGGTAGTTGGTGTTGAAAAGTACCTAAGGCTTAGCGTTGACCATTTCTTTAGCCGATCCATGTTAAATGATTAAAATAGTACTCACATCCAGGGATGGTCATTTAGGACCCGGATTAGAGCCGGACCCCGACCCCCCGGATCGGACCCGGACCCCCCGCATTGGTGTCCAGGTCCGAATCCCAGTCCCGGTTCTTTTGAAAATAACCGGACCCTCGACTAATTCTACGGAAGTAAGGGCAAAATCTGAATTATTTAAATTCGTATTTTCAGTCTGGATCGATTTATCTTTGGGACATCCTGTACAGGCGGCCCCAGAAAAAGAAACACCCCCTCTAACGCGACGCAGAAGTATGGGATCGGGATGATAGTTACACCATTCGAAAGCCCTTGGAACAGCGAATTTGCAACAATTTTCAGAACCATGTTTTTATTTAAACCCGACATTTTATAACCATTTGGAAAGCATTAAGGAACGGCCTCTACATCTAATTAACGGCCACTTCCGGCCATTTTGTATGGAGAAATTGAGGAAATTAGCCCGTTTGCAACCCCGAATGCGCAAAATATTACAAAAATGGCTTATAAAATACCGATTTAAATAAAAACATGGGTTTGAAGCTTGTTGCAAACTGGCCGTTTCAAGGGCTATCGAATGGTGTAACTACCATTCCGGTTCGATGCTTCTGCATCGAGTTAGAGGGGGATGTTTTTTTAGGATACCCTGCATTTGACGATCGGTTGCATATTATTGTTTGAGAAAGTAAAAGCTGTGAGGTTTTCCGATCGTCTCTTTGTTTTGCGTTATTTCGCTGAGGGATTGTGTCGTACACATAAAAATGCTTTAGCAGCCGAGAAAACCGATCAAGTCCATTTGACCCCGTTAAACTGACGAAATTATTTGTCCGTGCCTTCAGATAGGCCTGAAAATGGGCATGAATAAAAAAGAGTAACGCGGGCTGTTTGCTAATTTTTCACAATTTCTCTACCTGGAATTGGCAGATTAGATGTGGCAGTCCAATGACACAGTTGACGGCAACTTTTCCAAATGGATGTTGAGTGGGAAATCGTTCTTGCTCGATGAATTGCTGAAATATAAAATCGCTAGTGTTTAAAAGGCCGTGGACAAGAATAAGGAGAATGGAACCTACTCGACAAATTTGGAAGCATTAGCAGCAACGAGAAATTTTCGCCGAATTTTTTTACTGGCTACGCCCCCTGTTCACACCCCGCCCATGGCATGCGAAGGACAAACTTTAAAGCTTTTAGTTACCTGACATAGGTAAGGAAGTGAATGGCAAGGAGGGTATGGCGGTGTCTCGTCTACACCGAGGCATAACGTATTTCCGATCTCCAGCTCCAATATCCGGATATTTTGCTGATGCCAGAAGTCCATGTGAAAATCATTGTCGAATGCGAACCTGGGCGCTTCGCGCTCCTCGGGCGCCCCGATTTAGAAACCCTGTACGAGCTCGCACCCATCCGAAGCGACTAGGCCCCGGGTGGCACGAAGCCTTTTTTTAGTCGCAGAGCGGAGGAAATAGCGGCCACTTTCCCTCCAAATTGAGCGACTTCGGTCGCAAACCCGACTTTTTATAATTTTTTTAATACCAAATTCGGATGCAGCTTATCAAATAACACCCGAAAATATTTTTATATAGCTTATACTAAATAACCGCAAGGTCGCGCCGCAAGTGTCGGGCGCAAGTGTCGCGCCGCAAATGTCGCGCCGCAAGTGTCGGGCGCAAGTGTCGCGCCGCAAGTGTCGCGCCGCAAGTGTCGCAGCCGCAAGTGTCGCGCCGCAAGTGTCGCGGTACCAAAATTATATAAGGTAGGATTCGTTACTTGCTGGTACAGATAAGAACAGATGCCCCAACCCCGCCCCCCCCCGTTTTCGGTCAAAAACTCATTCAGGTAAACTTTTTGCCCGGGTATTTTTGGGAGACCCTGTCAGGGGATCAAATCGCGGACGGGTGCTTTTTGGGGGGCACCCTGTAATTTGTATTCTCTATAGAACGATCTATCGTATACTCGGTACCCGGCCGGGCTCAAAAAAACCCTCCCGCGTTAGTCTTACTACGCCGTGTGTTATGAGTTGATCACGGAGCCGCAGGCGAGTGTGGAACGACTGAAAAATAAATGGTTGGCTTATAAAATGGAATAATCACGAGGATGAGATGGGTGCTTTGCGCTACTGCTGGTCGGCAATGTTGTAGTATGAGTTCCGTTTCACGCCGATCCTCCGAGATATGAGAAGTGTTTAATGAAAAGCTCGACATTCCCTCCACTAGTCCCAGCAGCGGCCATGGCTGAAAGAACAGTCAGATGAAATAAAGTTGCCGGTACGAATCGGGGGGCGCTAGCGCGGGGGGGCACTCATTATCATACGTTATATAATTTTAGGCTTTCTGTGACTGTGTGTGTGTGTCCGGCTGTCACGTCCGAATCCGGATTTGAGGGCCCTCCCCTGGATAAATTGCCCTAATTCTCCATCAGTTGGCATAGACGACCCTCCTCTTTGCGATTGCGTCTTCAGAATTCCGAAAATATGCAAGTTAACAAAGTTAAAGCAGGTTTTACTGGTTTTTCGAGTCCGCCAGGGATAATTTGTATCATGTGAAAAACACAAAACACACAAGGACGCGGATACACGACAGCTTGCGCCTTACTTCACATTTTTAATTATTTTTTCTTTAATTACTCGCAAAATTTTAATTTACACCCCCGGTCCGTGCCTAAAAAAAGGCTTTGCTACCCAGGGCTTAGTCGATTCGGATGGGTGCGAGCTCGTACAGGGCTTCGCAATGGGGGCGCCCGAGCAGCGCGAAGCGCTCAGGAGTCGGGAGAGTGGAGCGGCAACCCATGCGAAGCGACGGCCCATCTTGCCCCACGTATCAGAATCCTCAAATTGTGCTCATGTCGACAGAAATTTCCACACTATTTGACGTTTTAAGTATTTTTCAACAGTTTTTTTTATGATGGACGTCAGGCAAGGTGGGCCGCACCCATCCGAAGCGACTAGGCCCTGGGTGGCACGAGGCCTTATTTTTAGGCACGGACTGGGTGTAAATTAAAATTTTGCGAGTGATTAAAGAGAGAATAATTAAAAATGCTAAACAAGGCACAATATGTCGTAAATCCGCGTCCTTCCGCGCAATCCGCGAAAATACGGTATGTTCGGGAGTTCCCGGAATCGCGGTTCTTAGAAAATCGTCACCGCTCAAATTTTTGATGCCTGGACCCCATTCCAGCGCCCAAGGCCCGCGGAGCGGGTTTTCTACGCGGATTTCTAACATTTTAAATTGCTTTGGGATTTCGCTAGTGCGATCCGATAGCGCGTCAAAAAATATACTAACAAATTGAAAAATAACAAATAAATGAATTGGTAAGAGTTTCCTTTAACCCCCCCAACCTCCCCCGCCACAGCCGAAGGGTCTCGAAGTTGCCGATATTTTCGCTTATTTTTCGGGATTTTCTGAACGCCATTCGACCGAGCGTCGTTAAAAAGAGTTTTTATTTGAGCCTGTTTCGCTGAAACTTTTGGCGGTAGTCGCTCGGCCTTTCGCTTACCAGGTTTTCTGTGAATGGCGTCATGCGTGGCGGCTGGCTCAGCCATTCAATCGCGATGGTCTGCACAAGGGCAGCCCCCAATCGTAAATGGTCAGTGAGGTTGTGACCGTCGTTCCACTAAAGATCAGTTTTTATCCACACGCTTCGCGATTTTCGACCCCTATCCCCCCGGCACCCTCTAACCCATTAGACAGTAGCTGTCAAAAAGATGTCCCCTCGGGAGATCGTTTGGTGCTCGAAAACCACATGCCCAAATTTACTTGCAAACACGATGGACACATTTTTGAAACCCGAAAATCCCTCAGGAAAAGTCCATTTTACCGATTTTTTAAAAACCCAATTTTGACCACTAAAATCAAATTTTCAGCTGATTTCAACTTTAGGATCGGATTCTTTGTATCAAAATTTGGGAGAAGCGAAGTTTCATAAAATTTGGGCCTGTGGTTTTCGAACACCAAACGCTTTCCCGAGCTTCTGATACATGCTAATCGTCCCTTGACATCGAGCGGCCCCCCGTTTTTCGCGAGAAACTTAATTTTAACCAGGGTTCAAAGGCCGCTCCGCGACTCGCCTGACTCTTTGAAATTTATGATCCCATAACATTCTTCATTTTCCATACACCCGAATTGGAATGAAAAAGTCTAAAAAATTCAAAATTTTGCAATGTTATAATTCTGACCGCCCGACGGCGAATGCTCTGGCCTTCCGGCGCGATCTTCCAAAAACAAACCCTGCCATGGTGTTCAGAATTTTTTTCTCGATGGAATGAGCTACTCAATTCGATTTGGAAAAAATTAACGAAAAATGGACCCTTTTTCTTGGCGTTAACTTCGCCATTTTCGTGCTATTCCAGACTCCCAAAGATGTCTAAAGAAGCGACCCGGTACTAATGAAACATCCCATTCGAATTAGAAAAAGTTCTTAACTATAAAAATTCTAAATGCTTATATTATTTAATCAAAATTTAAGATTACAAAGTAAGAAAAGTTTCACGCAGAGCAAATGAGTCGCCTAAAACCTCGGCAAAACCTGACTTCTAAAGAGGGGTGTTCCGCAAAAACGCTCCTCCGAACCGTTAGAGAGTCTTTTTTGGGAAACCCTCTAACTGACCCCCATCGGCCGCTCCCGTCTTGGCAACCTTTTGCCCCAATTTGTAGCATAGATATCGAAGTGCTTCGGTCGTCGTATTGATTCCAGCAATCGCCAGAGGAATCGATGGCTTCCGCCGCATAGATGAGGAAAGTAGTGGCAGCTAAACAGAAGCCGATTTGATTTTTTAAATGGGCTTCGAAGTCAAAATTCTTGCGTCCGGGGATTGAACCTATTGGGCAAAAAACGAAAGAGTCACTGCCTAGAAGTTCCAGAAAAGTGATTTGAATGCGAAAAAACATAAAATCTGAGTAAACCCGAAATGTTCTCGGGGCGAAAACGACTTTTTGAGTGTGCGGGGATTACATGTCGTAATGCCTTGTAAGGCACCCAATCTCTCGATATCAGTGATACCCTGATCAATTTTGATAATTTAAGAGTCTGATCAAAATTTGTTGAGGATTCCAAAAATAGCATCAGAATTTTTCAATTCAAGCGTTTTCGCGTCCAAACAGGGGCAAAAGATCATGCGGCGCGGTCGCAACTGGCTATTTGCCAGGAATCACAGAATGGGGCCGTGGACCAGATTTTAAGGCTGCTCCAGATGGCCCCCCAGCCGCCCCCCCCCGAACTTTTGTATATCGGCTCCCTGTTTGTTTACATGTCTTTAAAGTATACCAAAATGCTCGCCAGAGCAAGACGAACATTTTAACATACTTTACACAGCTGTCCATGAACAGGTAGCCGAGAAACAAAAGTTGGGACCGGCTGGGGGGCCGGGTTATCTGGAATCTTACCTTTTTCAACCTATAATTTTATGATCACTGCCGATTCATATTAAAATAGGTTCCGGGCCCGTAGACAACCCCTTCAAAACATACTTTTTATAGACTGGATGGTGTATTGCGCTGGGGGTGACCAACACCGACTCTACGGCATCAATTTCAATGGTGATGAAGCTTCCGGCGGTGATACCCTGTGATTATTGAGTAAAGGTTGTGGTTGGAATTCAAAACGAATGGGTGAAATTCGCGTTTAGGGGTGCTTACAGTGCCGGGACGTTGGTATATACAGTAGGTCAGTCGGCTGATATTTCCAGAGAACGGGCCCAGCGCAAGGAGCAGTTTTCTAAATTTCGACAACATTTGGCGAGCATTATTCTCAAACAATGCATATTCACAACAGCATCTAAGAATTTGCCTGGGAAGAGTGAGCAAAAAAAGCTGTGCTAGAATTCTTCTACCTGCTTGCTCGATCGACGGTTAGTAACTTCAGGGACGAACTGGGGGCCAGCTTCTTCACGACGAGTCGATGCTGGTCTCCCGACAACCCGGCAAAGTGGAAAGGCTCAGTTCGTGGGAAGTTGAACGGCATCTTCTCCGGACTGTTCACCGAACAGGTCTCAAATTCCTGAACAAATGATCAAAAAACCAAATGCTGTATACAGGGTGGCCCCAAAACGACTCCCGCGGCTTTTGGGCGCCTTGAATCTAGACAGTCCCCAACTTTGCGCAGGAGGCGTATTGAAACAGCAACCTTGACCGACCGGGTGCCCCACAAAATTGTTCCCAACTTTGGGCTCTTATAACTTTAATAATCGACCATGCGTTACCATGTCGGAATGCGAAAATATGTCGGGAAAGAGGAAAAAATCCAACTTCGGTTTTTCAATTTTCGGCGACGCACCCATAAAGCCGAAAAATGTGCGTTCCGAAAAACGTGCATTGCAGTCATCCGGCGTCCCAGTGGTGGGGTCGGCCTAATTTTTCGAGGGTAAATAGATGCTAGTCCTTGGCAAGACCTCAGAATATTTTAAGGTGTGCGTCGAGTTTTCTGACGGATCAAAGTTTAATATTGTATTTATTAAAAAGTGGTTTAATCCACTTTTCCTGGTTCATAAAATTTGATATTTTGCGTGTACATAGCTACTACTACTACTACTACTAGCTGCGTGTACACGTATGTACTACTAGCAGCTCTCTCTCTCTCTCTCTCTCTCTCTCTCTCTCTCTCTCCTCCAAAGGTTAGGCCGACTCCACTACTGGAACGTCAGAAAACTGCAAAGCACATTTTCGGAACGCGCATTTTTCGGGTGTCATTTGTATGGTTATCGCCGACAAACGAAAAAAATCAAGTTGGGTTTTTCCTCTTTCCCGACCGATTTTAGCATTCAGACATGGTAACGCATGGTCGATTATACTTCAATCAAAAGTTATAAGAGCCGAAGTTGGGAACAATTTTGTGGGACACCTTTACAGCGCCTATAACTGCTGTTGTATTGTTGTTAGGTAGACGGCGTTATGTTTTTTACGATATAGGTATCTATCGAAAGCTTTCGACGTGCTGAGGCAAGATGTGCTTTCCAGTTTCGAAATTCCGGAATTTTTGCGAAATTGGCTGAATTTCTGGATGGTTCTCCGCAAAAAAGGGTTTGCTACAAAATAAAAATTCAGCCATTTTTATCGCTTGGCTGGGATGGAATGGAATGGAATGGAATGGAATGAAAAAACGCGTAACTTGGCATGAAAAATGCCGAAAGTCGAGCAAAAAGTTTCGTAATTTCGAAAACCCGGAAGCACATAATTCCTCAGCTTGTAGAGGGCTTTCAGGATTTCAATAGATACCTACCTAAAACAATCTAATCGGATCGGAATCGAAAAAATCGGAGGCATCTGGGGGCGGCTCGGGGGTACCCCGCTGAACAAATTCCGAGACCGATCGGATAAGAGGCGGCATCGGTCGTTCTTGGGATATCACGATGCCAAATAAACATAAATTACAAAAAGGCGCATAAAAGCATTATCAAAAAGATTGCATAGCATCCAATTTCCCTGCCATCTGGACGACAGGTGATGCGCTATGACATTGCATCGATCGGCATATATCCTGCATTAATATTCTAGTTAATTTCCGAAAAAGACAATCGTGTTTGAAAAGGCGTTCGGTAGATATAGGCACTATTGTCCAGATAAGTCATTCACAAACCCCGATTCGCAGCCCTGTTCCGTGGCCGTCTCGGCAGCATGCAGTCATACAAAGCTCAAGTTGTCAGGGTCATCAGGGCCAAAGGTCTGAGCGTGCGACCATAGTTACCGTGTTTTTTCTTTGCCTTGGACCCCCGCGAGAGCGGGGGGCCGTCCTTAGCTTTCGGCACCCGCTACCGAAGTCTCCAACTTACAAAGGAAGTCCACGATCGGCCCGTGGGAAATCGACACGGCACAGAGTGGAATTGATAGAATCGGACACGGGGGTCCCTAATCTGTGATCAAAATCTGCTAAACGAAACGGAGAAAAAAGCTATAAGGCTTCTGGGGTATATCAGAGGAATTACGGCATGCGCTTTTTGGAGGCATTTGTATACGAGATACCTTAACACCCACATCGTTTTTTGGTCGCCCCTTCAAAACGAGAATATGCACTTTTTTGACGTCGTTGTATAGTAGATATCTTAAAAACCAAATATTCCCCACCATAGCATTGTTACTCGCGAGGTCATGGCTACACCTCTATTGCATTTGCATTTGACTCTACAGGGTGTCCCAAAAAAAGCACCCCCCTCTAGCGGCGCGCAGTCGTGTCAGATTTTCATCGTTTAGGTATCTATCGAAAGCTCTTGAAAAGGCGAGAAAACAAGGAGGGTTCATTTTCTTATATTATCTATTTTTACTAGCAAATTTTACGTCCAAAAACCATGAAAACGGAAGATTCTCATGAGATCTGGCATGCTAGACCACGAAATTCCTATTGAAAATCTACCTGTTTTTAGAAAAACGTTGAATATCCAGCGTATAAAAATAAACCTCATAAAATAAATCCCGCTTGTTTTCTCGCCTTTCCGAGAGCTTTCGAATGGTATAAAAATTATCCCGATCTGAGCTTCCCCCGGACCGCTAGAGGGGGGTGCTTTTTTTTGGGACACCCAGTAGTTGCTGTGGCCAGTCCTACCTGGTTCGAAGGATTATGGTATTTCGCAAGTGCGTGGTTTTCCTCAGTTAGTCCGGGGCCTCGCTTGCCACCCCGGTCACTTAGATTTCTCAAAAAACACATATTCCACTTGGATGTCCGATCCACGGCCTCCGCAGATAAATGAGGTGTAGGAGAAGGTGCAAAAACACGTGGTGTCAAGGGGATCGGGCGGTTAGCCCGAAACCCGGTCCTCTCCTCCTCTTTGCAGCGAGAACCACTCTTCATGCTCGAGGGGGTGAAACGAAGGAGGCGCAGCATGAACGATTGAATCCAGCTTGCCCGAGTTTATGAATATTATACCGCGCTTACTACGTATTATTCCGGTTATGAGCGTTTTTATTAATTTTGATTTTGCGAGTCTTTCAACGGCCGAGATAGGAAAGATTTTTCTACTATAAGAAAGCTCTTATAAAACCGAGAAGAAGCTTTTTTATCATATTTTTCAAGAAAGTTATTTCCATCTGATTTCGTCGATTTTGTTGGCTCTACCTTGATTTATTTTTGTGGATTCCTTAGCGGATGTTTTCGGGTGGGAACTCACTGAATATTGTATAAAGTTCATATCGAAAAACCATCGTGTATTTAAGGAACACCTTCCGCAAAAATACGAAAATTCGGGGTTTCGAGGTTTACCCAGTTAAATAGCATTTTTCCTTGAAATCCCCGGCGCGAAATCCTTGCAACGGCTTGATCTCGTTACAGCGTTCTCATTTAATGATGTCCTTTTTCAAGTATTTCCAAGTCAATTTTGCAGTGACAAAAAGTACCGGCTTCCGCTTCTCTGCTTCGGCTTGCTCACCTGTATGCGATGGTGGTTGAAGTGAAACGAACCGGCTGTTCGAGCGTCTTCGTCGTGTCTGCACTCTCTCACTCTGCCCTCCGCCCCCTACGCGGCTATCGTCTTTGTCTTTGCCGTAAGTTCCCACTTCGAGTCCCTAGTCGTAAGGGGATTTCCGCACAAACATTCGGCGGATTGCTGAGTGAGATTTTTTGGTACTGGACTCTTAGCAGGGGGTATTTTTAGCCGGGAAACGAATTGCTCATGGGTTTCTTATGGTCGCGTGGGGCTGGTTGATTATTGACCTTTCACCTCTTTAAAGAAATAGTGACAATGATCGTATCGCATTTTTTCCAGGCCCTAATCGCACACCAATATTGGGATCCGTCAGCCTCGATCAGCGATGAACTACGGAGCGGAAATCAAACAAATTCCACTGAAAACTCAACCGTGACTGTCGGCGAATTGACACCGAAAATGGCTGCACCGGCACAGATGACGCGAGACGAATTTTTGGGGAAAGTACAGGCGCGTAAAAATAAATAACTTTGTTGTAAACGTACTCCAGACAAAACCGGCTGGTATGGGGCGGATCGTGGAGTATTCTGCGGGGATGAAGCTTGCTTCTACGTTAAGGACACGTTTGGCGGGGTTACTGTGGGGTAAGTGCCTTTTTAAAAGTGTATCAGCTTCATTTAGTGATCGCCCAGTCCGGGGTATTTATATTTTCGGGTTTGGCACCGTCGCCGTTTCGCAGGCTATTTTGAACATCCCCGACGGCAAGTTTAATTTTCTGGGATTTAAAATTACCAGCTAGTTTCATATTTAACGTTACGTAAGAAAACTATAAACTCTAAAAAGCCAAACGTATCCTTTCCAGAATTCACCGAGGCCAATCTGGACACGGTCAGCTGGAGCATCAACAAAACGTTCGTCCAGCCGATCGGCTACATGTTTCCGGTGGTGGCCGGCATCTTCGCCTCCCAGGCACTACCGAATGATGGTCGGTTTTGAGAGGGAATTAAAAGGGCTGGAAAGTCAACCTGGAAACTAGCCACCCAAGGCCGCAACTCGACCGCGCGCCACGTTGCTTAGCCCATTTTTGGACGTTAAAGCGCGTGAATTTGCTAATTTTGATGCCAGTTTTGGAATCCTCAGACTATTTTAATTGTTCTAACTGTTTTAACTTTAACTTTAACTTAACTGGGTTCCCCAGAGCGCATTACGACATGTAATTCCGCGCAAATGTCTACCTTAATTTTTTGCCTTTTTTTCAAATATTTACCTTGTTCGGCAGCTAAATCGACTTATTGATGTTTCTTAGCTATCTCCCTGAATTTTCTTACCCAGCGAAACGATTTTATTTTTGCCTTTCTAGGCCCCTGAATCGTAGCCTCGGTTTCAGAAAACACCGATGGCAACGTGCTTTTCCTGTTGTGGGGGCGGGGGATTCTTTGAACAACCTTGTTGACGCTGTGGCTATCCAAATGGGGGTGGATTTTTGCAGATACTTTCAGCTTTTTAGCTATACTAAGCACTCAAAAATTTAGATAAACGTCACCTCAGTCGATATAAACCCCGTGATGTATGAGATGGTTTGCAACTTTTTGACAATGTTGAGAATGAGAAAAATCACATTGTCATCGTAGATGGGGTGGAGTTTATGAAGGCCGAGATTGCGAGGGGTGAGTTTTTTGAATTTCACTTTATAAGGCATATAAAACCTATCAAAAAGCTATAATTTCCATAATC
>CATQJA010002404.1:0-21409 GCA_958295435.1 Mesorhabditis spiculigera
ATACATTCTGAATTTAGACACCAGAAATCTCTGGATCCTGAGTCTATGACATCCCGAATTTCGCCATTATGATAGCAAATCGGCCAGATATGTAATCTGAAAGCAAAAGCTATTTAAAAAGGATTGAATTTGAAATCTCGGGCAAAAAATTTCTTTTTTTTGCGGCGTTATTTGCAAAACAAATTTACGAAAAGTACTGAAGATTGAACCAAGCTATGTAATATGACTTTATTAGTAATAACTTAAGATAGTCGAGCAGCCTTTATAGGGACAAACGGGATATACAAAGAGCAAGGGCCAAAACTAGGTTTCAATGAGAATTCAAAAAGCTTCGAAACAGCATAGCATTCAATAACAAGTTTTCATTGCGTTGTTCATTTCATACCCGGCCCCCAGTTCGCCGTCTCTACCTCTCTGGCGCCAGACAGATGGCTGGGGGTACGCCCGGCGGGGCAACGAATAGCGCGCCGATGACCAATCCCTCCCCCAAAAAAGCACATGCAAATGGCCCGAAAAACCCGAAATTCAGAATACAGTACAAAGTAGGGAAGACTTTATTACAGACTGCCCGCAATCAAATTAAAATAGTTCAAGCGTAAAATTAACAACGTGAAATTTTGCAAATTATGCTCAAAGATCGTAACAAAAACATTTTCAATATTCCATATCGTCTCGGGCCGTCGATTTTCTGGCTCGGCCCGATGGCTTTCTGGCCGGGGTTTTGGGGGCAGTTGTTGTTGGCTTCCAGACGGCATCGTCGTCGCTTTCGTCAGAATTGCCTAGAGAAATATAAAATGTTTGGGCCAAAAAAATATTCAAAAAGCTAAAAAATTAGTTTTAAAAAAGTTTAATTAGCAGAATTACGGTAGAAAAATAACCTTTCACGTGCAAGGAGGACCGTTTCCGCGGCTTCAGCGCAAAGCCATCGCTCTCCGCCACTTTCTTCGTGAGCTGCGTGCTGCGCCTCAGGCCGCGCTCTTTCGGGGCGGGAAGCGGCTTCCGGACTCTAGACGGTCCGGGAGGCTTGACTTTTTGCGATTCACCGCCCTTTCTGCGTTCTTCTTCCTAAACACGGGTATTTTCAAAGTGTACTTTTCATTATTTTGCTATTTTTTTCAAGTGGAAAAACCTTAGAAAAATGTTAAAAAATGCAAAACCTTTTCGAAAAATCGATATTTAAGTGGATTAAAAACCTTAGAAAATGTTAAAAAATGCAAAACCCTATGGAAAAATCGATTTGCATTTTTAAGCAAATTTTTCAACAAAGATATTCGTTTAAAGATACTAACAAAACTATGCAAAAACACTCCCATTAATACTAAAAATCAATTCTAAGGGACAAGCCCACCCACCCCCGATATTGCAAAAGAACCCAAGAAAAACCCACCATGGCCTGCTCGGTCTGCTTGTCGTAGTAGGCGGCCGTGTCGGCTTCGACTTGACGGAGGGCGTAGCGTTCGATGGGCAGCATTCGAGTGATCAGCTCCCGGAAAAGCATCTGGTCCTGGCTGAGCTCCTCGAGCTGCGTGTCCCGCACCGAGCCGGCTGTCAGCGCGAATTCGCCCTATAAAAGAAACTATTTAGAAACATTTGAAAATTTCCTAAAATTTACAAATTTGGACAAAAAAAATAGATTTTATTATATCTTTAGTAAAATTTTCAATGTTTTTGCGTTTTGAAATAACAAAGAAAATAGCGAAAATCCCCTCCATAAAGATTAAAAAGAAAAACCATAATTTTCAGCATTAGATTTTCTATTTACCGTTTCCGCCTTCGCCTCGTCGCGCGCAATCTTCAAATTGGTCGTGTCCTGCTCTTCTTCGACGGCAGCCATCTCCTAGAAATAGAAAATTAAGGGAGTTAAATCCCACTAAAAACATAAGAAACCAAGAATCAACTTCAATAAAACAAAAAAGCCATTAACCAACCTTTTCAAAGGCCTTCGCATCTTGTGGCACATCCACACACACCGGTAGATCGTCTTCAGCCAGGTCGTCCTTGAACAAATCGCGCAGGTTGCTGGACTGCTTGAAGAAGTCGGGCGTGAAGCCGCCCTCGTCGATGGCCATCTCGCCTAAATTCTAATGTAAAATAAATCGTATTAAAATCTACCCAATCTCCGCTTCTGCATGGCCTTCTTCAGGATGTTTTCCTCGATTGTACGATCGGAGATCATGCGGTAAATCGTGACATGTCGTGTTTGGCCAATCTGAATATGGATATTGAAGCGGAAACTACAGCCTACAAACTCCAAATTAATTCCAACCTATATTCAACGCGAAAAAACATTGAACTTTGGGTGAAAAAGAAAAAGAGAAAATGTATGAAAAAAAATTTTCAAAAACTTTAAAATATTTTTCGTAAGTTCCCAACGATCAAAATCCACTAAAAATACCATAAAAAATGCAAATTCATTACATATCACAAATAGATAGGACAATGCTAAAAAAACAAGAATTAATCCCCCCGCTAACAGTCCAGTACCAAAAACCGACCCGATGACAACGATCCTGCGCCTGCGCGTCCATCGTCGGGTTCCAGTCCGAGTCGTAGAAAATGACCGTGTCGGCGCCGGTCAAATTAATGCCGACACCACCAGCCCGCGTCGACAGGATGAAGCAGAAGATCTTGGGGTCCGTGTTGAACCGCTCCATCATGGCGTGGCGCTGCTCGATGCCGGTGGCGCCGTCAAGGCGGAAGTAGTGGTAGCAGTGGAAGGACAGGAATTCTTGCAGAATGTCGAGCATTCCTGTATGGTCATTAGTGCACTGACCAGCCAAAGACTTACGAGCCATCTGGGTGAAGATGAGCACACGGTGGCCTTCGGAATGTAGGCGTTGGAGGAGGTTCTTCAGGACTTGGAGTTTTCCTGGAAAAACGTACTAAAATGAGCAAAATAAAAAATTTAGTAAGAAACTTTTTTAATTTTTTTTCAAAAACGATTCCACTAGCCTTATTATCCTACTACCAGGGTTGAAAAGCCGCTTCGCGACTTTTCCACCCTGGCCCCGTCTGGCCCCATTCTATCCTTCGCTTTGCATAATTGTCCTAAATTCGGATGACAAAAAAAATGAAAAACCACCTCTCCTGTCCATTTATATAGTCGAATCCCAACTTACGGTCTATGCTAATTACTATTCCTAACAAAGAAGTTTTCACAAAAACTTAAATTTAACGTCGAAAATATGTGATTTTGTTAAATCTCATATGCGTGCAGTCATCTCCAGGTTATTACGCACCTAATGACGTATCATACATACCTTAGAATTCATCCCCTATCGAGATATCCTCCGGACAGACAGACGGAAGTGGATGCAAAGTGGCACACACAGACACACAGACACTATTTTTTTTATAGATAGTAGGATATATAAAAAAGTAGTGTCTGTGTGTATGTGTGTGTGTGCCACTTTGCATGCAACTTCCGTCACCATGTCCGGGGGATATCCGGGAGACGTCGTTAGGTGCGTAATGGCTCTGGGATGACTGCACGCTTATCAGATTTTACAAAAAAATTTTTTTTTTCGACATTAAATGTCGCTTTTGTAAAATTTTCGGCAACCCACTTTGTTAGGAAAATCAGCATAACCCGGAAGCGGCAAGAGCCTATATAATCAGCCGCAGAGCGTCGTTTTTTTCATTTTCGCATCGAAATTCGTGAGACAAATGCAGAGTGAAGAGTATTCAGGCGTTAGACAGGGCCAGGGTTGAAAAGTCGCGAAGCGGCTTTTCAACCCTGGTCTATTTTAATTATTTACATATTTCAAACAATTTTTCAAGACCAAAATTTGCCAAATTTCAAAAACCCATTATCGAACTACATTTAAACAAAATGCCATTTATAAACTCAGGAAAAACATTTGAACAATACTGTGAAACTTCAAATGTACTGAATTTGGCAGCCTTTTTCACAAATCTAGAAAAATAAATTTAGCAAAAATTAGAATAGGAAATATCATGTCTAGAAAAATTCTTTTTTAGAAAACATAATTTGAAGAAGCATCATCGGCCGCTGAAAGTACAGTACCACAATCGAATTCGATCAACCGGGTATCGGGCAGCTGCATTTGCTGATCGCCCAGCATCCGTGCGCTACGCTTGTCGAGTGTTCGATAGACTTCCGCGCAATAATTACTAAAAATATAAAATATTTTTTCCGGAAAGCTACAAACTCCATTTGAAGATCCTCGCCCTTGTGGCACGAGCGGCGGCCTTGGCCGACGTCCAGCCTCCTCTCGAGCGAAACGGCAGCCGGGAGATAGATGGAATACCTAAAAACGTTACTTTACAAGTCAAAGCCCAGCACTGTTGCGTTATCGGGGGGTGGGGGGTAAAAGCGAAAGGATTTTTCAATCTCACTTTAAAAAGTCTCCCAAAACAAACCTTGGCAAGCTCGAAAATGGGCGCAGTAGCACCTTCTCGACGTCGTCGTGCATCGTCTGTTGGCGAGCGTGTAGCGGGTCGCTAAAAAAAAAGTGGTCATAAAAATTCCAAATTACCTAATTTCCTGCAACAACACGTCGATGAAGCCATACGGTATGGCCGGTTTCCTATCGTAGTGGCTTTGCGGTTTTTCCGAGCCTCGAGCCCGCTTGATCAGTCCGCCAAGCTGGGCCTCGTTTTGCTGAATAAGCGGTGGAACCGGAAGGAGTTCAGTAGCGTACCACTGGATATACAATCCGTTGTGATGCTAGAAGTTGGATGAATGGCGACTTCCTGGACTCCGGTGAGCGCGTATTCCTCAATTTGAGGAATCCCTAAAATCAAATCAATTATTTAAAAGAGAAAACTTATTTGTAAAGGCTTTGAAAGCTGTATTCTTCAAAAACGGTCCTTTCGCCTTATCGGGGGGCAAACTTTTGTATGTCTAGAAATGTCTAGTAACCTAATAGGAAGTATTTTAATAAGGTTTTTCGTCAGATAAAACTATATTTCAACCAGAAAAAAAGCCTCAAAAATTAAAAAAAAATCCTAAATTTTCGGTCAAAAACCACCATTCTTGGTAAGAAAATCTATTTATTTTTGTATTTATTATTAAAAATTTGTAAAGTTTTGACGGTAAGGATTAGTCAAAAACGGCTTAGAAACCCTTCTACTCTTTATATTGAAAAATCGGATCCTAAGAAAAAAAAATCAGCCCCCCCGATAATGCGAAAAAACAAAAAAAAATTACCATAGCCAGTCTGCCGTCCTCGGCGCCCTTGTCAAATTTGTAACGACGAAACTGCGGCCATTTCGGCTTCTCGTCGAGGATGGAAACTTTATTCGAGCTTTCAAGCTGAAAAAAAATACTTTATTAACGTTTTTCTGTCCCCTACATGATTAATATGCCCAAACAGCGAATATCCTGAAAAGGCGGCTGTTTCTTCCGGGGGCACGATGTCGAAGCACTTTCCTGGGAAGTAGGTGCTCAAAAACGATCAGTCGCTGTCAAAAATTTTGACAAACCGTTTGGCCTTGAAAATAAAGGGCGACGTGACGCCGCGCGGCTCGAAAAGCGAGGGGTGGTTGCAACACTTGCGCAGCTGCATGATGACGCCGAGGACGGACACCATTTTGCCGGATTGGAGGCACTCGCGGGTGCTAAAAATTAGCTAAATTTCTCCTTTAAAAAATATAAAAACACGTTTAAAAATGACTTAAAAAGGAAAATTTTGGTTTTTGACATTATCGGGGGCCGGGGGCGTCAAAATTTTTTATACAAATCAGGAAAGCTCTCATAACGTAATAGGAATTTGAGCTAGAAAAATTATCTAAAAACATTAGAAAATCCCAAGTCGAACTTTTGGCCAAAAATAGGTCTTCCGGTCGAAAAATCGATCCTTTTCTGTTTTTTTTTGATAAAACTTTGTGGATTTTTTACGTAGAGAATTAGTAGAAACAGTTTGGAACCACTTCTGGCATTTACATTTGAAATTTCGAACCTAAAAAAGTAGTGCCCCGATAATGCAAAAAGCACGTTAAAATTCCATACCTTCGAAGCCCCATAAAATCATCGTAGAGGAAGCGCTGGCGGCGGCTGAGCGGACACTTGACGATGATCTCTGTCTTGCCGGGCATCTGCTTCTCCACCTGGCACTTCAGGCGGCGCAGGATGAATGGGCGGAGGATCTAAAACAAATACAAAATCAAATTTTTCTAAAAAAACCTTGTGCAAACGGTTGACCAGCTCATCATTGTATTCGACATTTCCCTCTACCATGTCGTTGAGCGGATTCGAGAACCACTCCTTGAACGCATCGTGGCTGGCGAAGACCTCGGGCATCAGGAAGTGCATCAACGACCACAGCTCCATCAGGTTGTTTTGAAGAGGGGTGCCTGAAAGTGGATGTGGGATACAAAATGTGGTACTTTTGCATTATCAGGGGGGGCTTTTCCAGAATTCACCTTTTATATAAATAGAGACACTACTTTTTACTATTCCTAACCGTAATAACACTTTTATAATTAACCAGAATAAAAATACGCTTTTTCGCTAAAAAACGATAGGGTTTGACCAAAATTAGGAATTTCAAAAGTTCTTAGAAGCTTTTTTGGCAGTTTTCCCCTTTAATCATCGCCAAATTATACCAAAACCACTATTAAAAATTTTTTGATGATCAAAAACGGGCGGTTTTGAACAAAAATACAAACTTTACTCTTTTTAGCAATGTTTTAGCTAGTTTTTGATTGAAATTAGCTAATGCCAACAAAAACACTATTAAAATATCTGCTATGACCACTAGGGCTACCAAGAAATACAAATCATACCAGTCAAAAGTAGCCGATGATCGGCGTTCATCGTCAGCAACGCCTGCCATTTCATGCTCTTGAAGTTTTTGATGTTGTGCGCTTCGTCGAGCACCATGTATTGCCAGTGCTAAAAAGCAAATTTTATACCTTATGTATTTAATAAATACCTTTCGCTTGAACATGCGCAAATCCATCATCACCGTGTTGTAGGAGGCGATGCAGACGTGGAAGGCGTCCGGCTTTTGCCAGCCCTAAAAATGGAGATTTTTCGCTATCAAATATTAAATTCTGGTCAATAGATCTAGAGTTTTAAACCTATTTAGTAAAAAAAGACTAAAATTAGAATTAGGAACAATATAAAAATTGAAAAAACCAGAATAATTTTTTTTTAACCTAGTTATAGAGTAAAATTTGGAGAATCCAAAAACTCACCGCCCGCTTTGCCTTGCGCTCCTTCACAGTTCCGTAGTAGCTGAGCACTTTGAAGCCGGGGCACCACTTGAAAAACTCCATCTCCCAGTTGAGGATCACCGACGTCGGCACGATCACGAGATGCGGGCCCCACTTGTACTCGGTGCAGGCGAGGTGGGCGAGGACGGCGATCGTCTAAAAATAAGTTTTTGATGAGATTCCATCCGATTGCCTGAATCGTTTTGCCCAGGCCCATCTCGTCGGCGAGGATTCCGTTGATCTTGCCCCGGTACAGCGTGCGCAGCCAGTTCAGCCCGACGACCTGGTAGTCGCGCAGGGTGGCGTGAAGTAAGGAGGGGATTCCATCCTAAGGTAAGAAGCTTACTAAAAGTCTTGTTACAAACCTCTTGTTTAACTGGAGCATCCGCTTCTTCCGGTTCCAGAGCTTCCTGAAAAATTAAAGTTGCAAAAACCGGGTACCGGTCTCTTAGCAGGGAGGGGGGGGGCGGGGAATTTAGAAAGACTAACAAAATATTTTTTTTCCGCTCATTTCATATTTCAAAATTTTCATTTTGATTTTTTAAAAACTGGCATTTTGAACGCATTTTGCAAAATTTTTAAATTTTTGAAGTTTAATTTTTTCTGTGCCGTTATCTCCAAAAACCGTTTAAAATGCTATAAAAAATTGTTTATATTTTTCGTAAGGGATTACTGGGAAAAATACCCCCCCCGCTAGCAAACCAGTACCAACCCTTCTGATTTAGAATCCCATTTTCCAATTTAATTAATAAAAGACAGTATGGTACCTTCTCCGCCGACGGGGACGCGCTTCTCTCGGCATCCAATACCGTGGCATCAATGCCGGTGATCTTCGCCAGGTATTCCACGGGCAGCTAAATGACGAGAAAATCAATAAAACATTAAAGAACTCACAGATTTTAGAACATCATCCATACTCGCCTGCGATTCGTTCAACAAAGTCCGATCGGCACCGGCTGACTTCCGCTTTTTCGCGGGCTTGCGAGCGGTGTTCTCCGCGTTTTCATTGGTGCCTGAAATTTGTAAAAAATCGTTGTTTTTTTTCTGTAGCGAAAGACAAAGGTCTATATTTCCCTAACAATCCATTTTTTTTTGTAAAACTAAAAGTTTGTATTTTAATAAGTTTTTTGCTTTATTTTTTTAGCTAAAGCCAAACTTATGTATCCTTGTAAAATACCCACCTTGAACCGGCACAAACGACGATGAGAGCAGCGTCGACAGGTGCTCGGCATCCTCGATCATCTTGTTGACGTGCTCCCGCATGACAGCCCGCTTGCTGGCGGCAATGTCTTGCTACAAAACCAAACTAGACGAAAAATTAATTATTCCTCACCATCGCCTTCGCGTGAACCACCTTCGACACGTTCGACCAGAACTCCTTGACCAGCTTGGCGACGTGGGCGCACTGTTTCTTGCGATTCTTGATCGACTCCTGCTTTTGGCGCTCCTTCCATTGGTTCTGCGCCGACCACCAGCGCGTGATTTCTCTGGATACCTAAATACAAATTTCCCGGGAACTCTAAAAACTGCTGACCGTAACGCGACAGCGTTGGGCGAATTTTCGCTCGCGCCGGAACTCCTCACTGAGATATTTGACCTCTTCGAGCACAAAGTCCCAGGCTGTCTGGAATGACAATCTTATCGTAACTTTTCTGTTGACGATTCTTGTTAAAAATCTCGGAAGTATCTCTTCTATAAATCCAATTTTCCCAACGTATAAACTTCGAATTTTGATAAAAAACGATTTTTCGCTAAAAATGAACGGCCTGGTTTTCTTTAGATTGCCATCTTTATACCTTTCTCCTCGGCGGCGGCACGAACTTCTGGGCGTACAACTTGGCGAACTGGTCCCGGCATACTTGGGCAATTTCGAGAGCCGGGTTCTGAAAAATCGAAAATTTAATTAAAATCTATGCGCCAGAAGATATATAAATAAGGATGAATCCAACGTGTCCTTACCGGAGTCGGGCGCCTCAACAGACTCGGGTTGCTAGCTGTCGATCGCCTTTTTGCCGATGCGGTTGGCCAGCTTCCGGTGGAGATGTGGCTAGGAACGGCGCTCGCCTAAAGGTATAATCGGGGTAATTATACAAAAATCAAGGCGCACTGGAGTGCTATCCACTGGGATATCGATATCGATCGGGTGCATGGGGAGAGCAAAGGTTTCGTCGAGATCGATGGAATCTTCTGGCTTCGCCGAGACCTCCTCTTTGCGATTGGGGGGAGCTTCATCCTAATTTTGCAAAAAATTAAGCCGGTCGAAATTTGCTAACCTCAGAAAGCTCTACTACATCGATTTTTGCGGGTTTCGTGCGCTTTTTCTTCACCTCTTCGTGTACCGCCTCGACCTAAAAAAACAGTTTATTTCTGCGTTGAAAAATCCACACCGATGGAGCTGCTGTCGAATCCGAAGTTGGATCAACCTAAAATAAAACGTTTTCAGGAAGCCGGCAAAATTTACCTGTCTGCCCTCCTTCTCCTCCTCCTTTGATGGCTTGCGCGGCGTCCGGGTCTGTTTCTTGGTGCCAGGGGCAGACGTGATCACCTAGAAAAAAAGAGAAACATTCAATTTTCAAGTGAAAATTAACCGCTTCAACAACCGCTTTCTCCGCCTTCGAAGACGTCGCTTCAGACTTGCGCGGCGTCGCTCGCCCTTTCTTAGTGCTCTCCTAAAAAATAAACAGCAAAATTATTTTTCAAAGGGAAAAACTAACCTGTGCAATCACTTTCTCGACATTTCCAGGCTTCCTCGGCGTTTGGAACTGTTTCTTGGTGCTTTCCTAAAAATTTTTCCTTTTAAGGCTTTTTATAAGGAACGAACTGGTTCAACGCCCTTCACCAGACTCGAAGAGTTGCGTGGCGTTGCCCGCTGTTTCTTGAGGCTTTCCTAGGCATTATAAAAAGTTATTTTCCAAGTTAAAAATTTACCTGTTGAATCTCTTTCTCCACCTCCACCCCCGAGGATGTAGCTGCCGACTTGTGCGGTGCCGCTCGCTGTTTCTTGGCGCTCTCCTATCACAAAATTAAACTCTTTCTTCATCAGAAAAACTAACCGATTGAACAACCACTTTCTCCACATTTCCCGGCTTCCGCGGAGTGGCTAGCTGTTTCTTCGTGCTGCGGTTCAAGGCACTTTTCTAAACCAGAAAAAAATGCTTAAAACCGTGAACATTTCATATAAAGAATTCAATGAAAATCTACGCACCGCTGGAAGGCCTGGCGAGGGAAGTGGGCCGGATGTTGAATCGGCCTAAAAACCGAAAATAGAGTAAAAAGGAAAGAAATTACCTGCGCGACATCACTTCCTGACCCATCAGCCTTCTTCAAAACTGATGGCTTCTTCTTGGCCCGCTTGCTAGAAAGGACAGGCATCAAATCGACATCGGGAGCGCGGTCGGCCTATAAAACAAAAAGAAAATTTCAAAAAAATCGCGCTCCAACCTGATCGCCATCATTTTTCGGCTCTGGCGTCTTCACCAGCCAGCCCGTCAAAGTCGCTTGCTTCTTCTTGGGTGTTTTGCCCGCGAGATCGCCCTGAAGAGAATAAATTAATCGATCTCAATATTGAACCTGGGCCGTATCATTTTCCGCGTCTGGCGCCTTTCTTGGTGTCGCAATACTTTTCCTGGTTCTCTTGGTAGTAGCGGACGAGGGAGCTGGCTGAGGTTGCGCATCGCGATTTTCATCCTAGAAAGACATAGAATCTTTTTGAATCTGATTCTAACCTCCTCGACAGCTTTATTCTCAGCTTCAGCAGGCTTCACCAAGGTCGCGCGCTTTTTCTTGGCGGGGGTGGCACTGGATTCGGCCTAAATGAAAGCGTTGGTACTATTCAAGTTCGGGGGCAAAATTTTTTTGGGTCATTTTCGGTCATTCTTCTTAGTTTTTCTTAGCGCCTAGCTTAGTATTGGCTTAGTTTAGGCTCCGGCTTAGCTTAGCCTAGACTTAGGCTTAGCTTAGCCTAAGCCTAGGCTTAGCTACTGGGCGGGGCGAACTACCCTCGCCTTAGCTTAGCTTTTCTTAGCTTCGCTGTTTTTGGCTTCGGCTTAGCTCTGTTCAAGCCCGATTTAGCTGAGCTTCAGCTTAGCTTAGCTTAGAAGTAGAGCATTGCGCTTGATTAGCCGTGAAAAACCGAAAAAGTAGCCCAAAAATGACATCGAAAAAATTTTGCCCCCCCTAACTTGAATAGTACCAAAGCGTTTTTTGTGCCAGAGATAGATCGACGCACCGGAGTATCTACCTTGGCTTCATCTTTTCCGGATTCTTGAGCATTACTGAGCGTTTCTCGCCTGTTCTTGGGTCGTTTCAGCGGCGTGCGAGCGCTGTCGGTGCTTGTCTAAAAACATTTTTTGGCAGAAAAACCTCACGCACCTTTGCAACCTCTTTTGGCACACCAGAGCGAATGGCTTTCAATCTTTTGCGTTCCACGGCAAGACGAAGCTTTGGGATGGCTGCCTCAGCGTCTCCGACAATCCTAAATCTACGAGTGAAAAAATCTAAAACCAAATCTCACGTGGCCTCGAGTACGCCCAGGGCTTTTTCGAGGGCGACAGTGTTCTGAGATGGCCCTGGCGCTGGAGTAGTAATTCCCTAAAAATAACGATTAAACACTATCTATAGGCAAAAATAATCACCGTAGCTTCTGCAAAGAACGCGTCAAGTTCTGCTTTTCGTTTGTGCCGAATTTCGACACTTTTCTTGAGCCGGAGCAGCGCCATCGCGGCTACCTCGCATTGAAGGACTTGCTGAAAAGAGTTATCATTTTTTTGCTACGCTACAAGTAGTTTTAAAACAACAAAAAGCCTATTTCTATAAAAAACTTACATCAAGCGGCTCGTCTGCTTCGTCCGGTGCCTTAGACGCGGTGTCATCGTTGATTTCCTAGAAAAAAAGTAAAAGCAAAAATAAACTTATACCGAAGCTGCCTTCACTTCCGTTTCCCCGGTTGCTTCTTGCGCTTGAAAAGTTGTATCAACATCGTCTTCAGCAATGGACAGGTTCGGATCCTGTTTCTTGCTTCGTCGCCTCTGCGACTTGCCAGACATCCTGGCTTTATCGCTCTTCTAGAAAAAAAAGTGATTTAAGAGCGGAGAGCATAGGAAAGCAGTAATAGTAGAAAAATAAAGTGGAAGACACCATATCGGACCGGGAAAGCGCGCTCGCCGCATGGGTCTGGGAGGTCACGCCCGAATGGAATACTTTAAAGTAATATAGTTGAAGTTTAAAGAGTATTTTACAAGATTAATGTCATTATTTTACATTCCTACGCGCAGGCTTTTTTATAGAGCAAAAATACACTTTACTTTTCAAAGAACGAAACTTTACAAATGACCAAAAACGGGCGTGTTTTAGCGGTCATGCGGAGTGACGGGGATAGTAGCGCGGTGGAACCGGTGATTTCACTGGCTTTTTGAACTTTCCGAAATTTTCTTTAGACAAGAAAACAAAATAAAAATTGTATTAGCAAAAATTCAAACACTTTTTATATAACTTTTCGCGAGTTTGGGAAATTGCCTATTTTCAAGGCGAACCACTTTATCAACGGCAGAAAGTTGTTTTTCCTCCTTTCTGCCTTTCTTTTTCGCACAGAGTTTTCGAATTTCAGCACGAACTTGGTCCGCAACCAATTTTACAGCGACAACCGTTTGCGGCTCTGTGCCAACAAATAAGTGGGTTTTAGTGGTCGGCGGAGCGGATCCCAAGAATACAAGATCATGTTGTTGATTGATCGTTTGAAGCGATCATGTTGCTGCCCATAAAATTTGGGAAGAAAAAGACATGATCTGTGAACTGATGCATTCAAAGTTTATTGCCATTCATCACAGGTGATTAAGAAAATTGCGTAAATATGGTTTTTCTGCGGTCTGTAAAGGTGGGTAGCCGTCGTTTTCTAGAAGTACGGGCAGGTCGGCCGTTGCACCATGCGATCGCCGGGCGTGCAGTTGAACGCTATCTGAAATTCGTGAGGCATAGAGGGCATAGTAGTTGGCCAAGTCTCACTGCGAACTCCTCCATGTTGCTGTGAATCATGTTGACGCGGATGCGGTGCGCCGAATGAACGTCACGGCCCTTGCTGCCGACGCTGGAAACAATGTCGATGCACCATCTTGAAGGTGCAGCTCACATGTGCTGCGAACGGTCGTATGTGGAGCAGTAGGGGATGGACTGGGCGTAGAAGAAGAGCTGCTCTCGGGTCACGCCCAAGTCGGGGTATACGAGCCTCTGTAACGGATTTTTTGACGTAAGCCCGGCTCGATACCTTAAGCGGATCCCCGTCATTTCCCCATTCATCGCGGACCTCCACCATAAAGGCCTAAAAAGTTTGGTAGAACTTTTTAAGCGCGTGTAAAAAGCTGCTTATGGGCTTCAGAAATACGTAAAAAAATTGCGTCACCTCCCAAGCGATTCTCAGCCCAGTGAAGTCAGAGCGATCCTCGAGGAAGGTGTGCAGGCCGCTGAAGCAGTCCTAAACATGCGGCTAAAAGTATTTATTAAATCAGGTCGAATTTTGCAAGAGTTCCTACCTTTTCCGGCCACAACTGGCAGGCCCGACTGGCCCGGTCGACGATGCAAATTTCGGAGGGGCGGGTGGGGACGGGTTTCGAAAAAATGAACTTTTGCTCAGGTCACGATATAACGTAAAATTTAGGCTGGTTTTAATATGGAGAGGATACAACCGTTCACTAGTTTTAACAATAAAAATCTTGAAAAATTTGTTCAAAAATATACAACAAATGTGTATATTTGCACCCTAATTTAAATTCCTAGGTTTTCCAGGTAATCCTTTCCCAAATATAGCAATTTTTTCACAAACCTTGTAAAACGCTTTTAATTAAGCTTCCCTTTATTTAAAAACTTTATAAAAGCTCTAATTAACTCTCACCGGCCAGTCACTGGGGTTGCTAAAATACGGCATCGCGTGCATATACTCGTGGGCCATCACCCAGCCGGTGCTGCCGTACTGAAACGGAATCGTATATTTTGGCGTCTGTTTCTCCCTCTGCCCCTCTCTGTCCCTCTCTCTGTCTCTCTCTCCCCTCTATTACTCTCTCCTCTCTCTCTCGCTCCCTCTCTTTCTCTTCAACATACCGCAATGGCCGGATCAGCCCCCGGATTCACCAAAACCGGCATCAGCTCCCAGATCGACATCGAGACGTAACGGCCGGAATTCGAGCTTCCTGAGAAATCATCAAAAATTTTCTAAGCGCTGCCTACCGATCCTTCTCAACCCGACAGCTAGAAGTTGCTGAATCGATGCCCATTTTTCGATCATCGGCTTCAAAGAGGTGGTCCAAGCGTAGGATATTTCGAAGTAGCGGTCCGGCCACTGGTCAGGGGTGAACTAGACGAGGTTGATGATTGATAGCAACTCTCTATCTCTCTCTCTCTCTCTCTCTCTCTCTCTCTCTCTCTCCTTTGCTCTCACCTTCAGATGCTCAAAAGTTTTCTTCGTCACATCAATCAGCGCCTTCAGCCCATCGATCTGCTCCAACGTCTCGTCGACCACCGCGAAGAAGATGGTCAGCTACAGAGGCTCGGTGATCATCAGTTATAAACATCGTTCCAACCTCGTTGATGGCGTTCACATGTTGCCTGTACAGCTCCTCGTAGTTGGGCTCGCGCGAGAATGTCTAGATTTCAGATTTGATGGCGGCTTTTCGACATGAGCCCCGTGAACAATCCACACCTCGACCAGCTTCATCATTTGGTCCTGCAGGTTGTTGTGCATCCTCGGCAGCCGGCGGTTCATGCCGTGGACGCGTTCCTGGAGTTAGCATAGGTTTAGCTTAGGCTTAGCTTAGGCTTAACTTAGGTTTAGCTTAGGCTTAGCTTAGGCTTAGCTTAGGCTTAGCTTAGGCTTAGCTTAGGCTTAGCTTAGGCTTAGCTTAGGCTTAGCTTAGGCTTAGCTTAGGCTTAGCTTAGGCTTAGCTTAGGCTTAGCTTAGGCTTAGCTTAGGCTTAGCTTAGGCCTCGCTTAGGCTTAGCTTAGGCTTAGCTTAGGCTTACAAGGGAACCTCAAGTTGGCACGGTGGAGTTTCGAAAAACGCTCGCGGCTACCCCTAGGTTTTCGACTATGGCGATTCCAACCCTCTAGTCAGAATTTCCTAAATGGGCCTCTGGACAGCGATACAGCACTTCCGGAAAATGATGATTTGCATCCTAAAAATTAGCATTAGCTATAGGTTTATGAGGCTCTCCCATCACATAGGAATCACCAGTTGAGTGGCCGAGTGGTAAGCGACTCGCTTGGTAGAATACTGAGGAGGGTTCGAACCCGCCCACGATTTTTTATTTTGCCTTTTGACCGGAACTTTCTGCCCACCTCCAAGTTTTGTTTTTTACTATAAGAAAAAAATTTGGTTATGGCTCCAGGCTCCCAAGGAAGCCTCAAAAATTCGCAAAAGTTATGCGATCAACTGGGTGTTCCCATCTCCGTTTTTTTACAAATGGGTCACTCGGATCAGATTTTTTAATTTTGTTTGGCTTCGCGAACGCTTCTAGACATTTCAGAAACAGAACGAATTTTCGAAAAAAAGTGACGAAAACTTGGAGGTGGGCAGAAAGTTCCGGTCAAAAGGCAAAATAAAAAATCGTGGGCGGGTTCGAACCCTCCTCAGTATTCTACCAAGCGAGTCGCTTACCACTCGGCCACTCAATTGGTGATTCCTATGTGATGGGAGAGCCTCATAAACCTATAGCTAATGCTAATTTTTAGGATGCAAATCATCATTTTCCGGAAGTGCTGTATCTCTGTCCAGAGGCCCATTTAGGAAATTCTGACTAGAGGGTTGGAATCGCCATAGTCGAAAACCTAGGGGTAGCCGCGAGCGTTTTTCGAAACTCCACCGTGCCAACTTGAGGTTCCCTTGTAGCAGGCTTAGCTAGGCTGGCAGCTGCTTAGGCTTAGCGGCAGCTTAGGCCTCGCGGCAGCGGGCAGCGGCACTTAGGCTTAGCTTAGGCTTAGCTTAGGCTTAGCTTAGGCTTAGCTTAGGCTCAGATCCCTACCAGAGCATCTGTCAGGAATTCGACACGATCGGGGATCATCGAAAGTTTCTCAACCAGCTGAAAAAACGTAATGATATTTTAGGTTATTTTTAAGTCCAATTTAAAGGTATTGCTATACACGTATGCATCTTACATCTCCCATTTCTTCTCGCTCTCGGCGCAGTCTAACCACGTCTTCGTGAGGTTGCTCGTTCTTCGCGCGTAACTCCTAGAAACGAATACGCACGCGAGCGAACGTTGCGCAAGCACGTACACGACGAAGCATAACGTAACGTAACGTCACGTAACTCGTAAGTCCCTACGACGACGAACCTTTTGCATCTTCCGGCGATCTTGCTGCTCGGGATCGACTTTTGAACGCGACGCAGCCTCGACTGACCGATTGAACGTGCCGATGATTCCCCACTGCCGCAACTTCTCGACGCCGTGGGCTAAAAATGGAGATGTTCAGCACCAACCTTGTAGGAATTGTTAACCCACCTTGTACCTGGGCGTAGTAGGTGTCCTTCAGTTCCATCGAAATCGGGCATACCTGCAAAAAGCTCTCCGTCTCTCTCTGTCTCTGCCTCTCTCTCTCTCTCTCTCTCTCACTGTCCTGACACCCACATGCCGATAAAAGTTGTCGCACGGGTGGATGGCCGGGTTTCGAAAGTGGGTGATGAACTTCTCGAAGAAGTTTTCGCTCAGCACGTCGGCCTTCAGATCTTTCCTCCACCAAGGATACCATCGACGGAGACGTGCTCTAGGAATAAAAAATCTATGACATCCAAAGGTCCGATTTACCGTCGAGCTTCGCTACCGGTGGTGCCGTTAGGGTCATCGACTTCGTAGTCATCCCCACCGTACCCTTCTTCTTGGGCTACAACACGGCTAAAACGCAATCGTACGCTAATAGAGTATTTTCGTACCGAATGAAAAGGAGACAAATCAGCAGCCAGATGGCGCTCATTTTTGAGCTGTATGACTTAAAATTTGCCTGTAAATTATGGGCTAGATGCAAAATAATTTATGCAAATCGCTTCCGACGAAACGAATTTCGATGGTTCAAAAGGTTCATCCAAAAATACGCAAAATCACGATTTATTCCAGCAAAGGTTTGTATCACAAGTGATCGAACTGTTCATATCCGTTACAGAAATCTATGTATTTTTTCGGGGCGATGCCGTCTGAAGTCTGCTTCTCAGAAGTAGGGGCAGGTCGGCCGTTGCACCATCAGATCGCCGGGCTTGCAGTTGAACGCCTCCTGAAAACCTCGCGATGTCAAGCCTAAGCCTAAGCCTAAGCCTAAGCCCAAGCCTGGTCTAAGCCAAAGCCTACGCCTTTTCCTAAGCCTAAGCATAAGTCTAACAAGGGAACCTCGCGGAGACATGGTGGAATTTCGGAAAACGCTCGCGGCTACCCCCGGGTAATCGACCATTGCGATCACGATGCGCTTGTCAGATTTTTCTAAATAGACCTGTGGACAGAGATACAGCACTTCCGGAAAATGCTGATTTACATGCAAAAAATTTGCATAGAAGGATGGTTTATGAGGCTCTCCCATCACTATGGAATCAGCAGTTGAATGGCCGAGTGGTAAGGGACTCGCTTGATAGGATTCTGACCAGGGTTCGAATCCGCTTACGATTTTTTGTTCTTGCTTTTTGGACAAAAATTTTTGTACAAGTCCAAAACCATACGTGCTAAAGTACTTCTAAATTTTATGACAGTGGTCGACGTTACGTGGTCAGAAAATTATTCTTGTAAAATTTTTTTCATTTTTTTTGCAGATGGTCAGGTGTAGGAACTCTAGCCGGCAGAACTGCTTTCATTTTTCGATTTTTTCGATTTGGCTAAACATTAGGGATTTCGGGCTATTACTAGTAACATTCTGGATTTGTACAAAAATCACTGGCCAAAAAGCAAAAACATAAAATCGTGAGCGGATTCGAACCCTCGTCAGAATCCTGTCAAGCGAGTCCCTTACCACTCGGCCATTCAACTGGTGATTCCATAGTGATGGGAGAGCCTCATAAACCATCCTTCTATGCAAATTTTTTGCATGTAAATCAGCATTTTCCGGAAGTGCTGTATCTCTGTCCACAGGTCTATTTAGAAAAATCTGACAAGCGCATCGTGATCGCAATGGCCGATTACCCGGGGGTAGCCGCGAGCGTTTTCCGAAATTCCACCATGTCTCCGTGAGGTTCCCTTGTAAGCCTAAGCCTAAACCTAAGCTCAAGCTTATTCCTAAGCCTAAGCCTAGACCTAAGCTTAAGCATAAGCCCAATTGTAAGCCTGCTAAGCCTAGCTCGTACGCACCGCAAACTCCTCCATGTTGCCGTGTACCATGTTGATGCGGATGCGAGGTGCCGAGTGCACGTCCCAGCCGCGGTTCTTATACCTGGAAAAAAATTGAGGATCGTAGGCCCTTACGTAATTGCTTTTTCTCAGTATAAAATCCTCAAATTTGACTTACGTGTGCTGCGACTCGTCGTAGGGGACGCACAGGCGGATGGCTCGCGCGTAGAAGAAGAGCTGCTCCCGGGTCACGTTCAGCTCTGGGTAGATGACCGTCTAAAACGGTAATTTTACATCAAAAATTTTTTTTGGAGAAGACTTGAAGCGTTTATCGTGTTCTAAAAATTTTTTCCAACCTTCATCGCAGCTTCCTTCGCACCCCAGCCGCGCACCTCGGCCAGAAAAGCCTAGCAAAATTACCTGTTAAATCGATAGAACGATTAATCTACCTCCCAAGCTATGTGAATTCCCGTGACGTCGGAGCGATCTTCTTTGAACGTGTGCTGACCGCTGTGGCAGGCCTAAATGCCTACCGTAAGCTACCCTACCACACCTCCCAGCCAAAGGTTTTGGCCATAACTTTTTTATTTTACATTATTGTAGGTTCAAATTAAAACTCTTAGTATATTTTTAACGCTCTAGCGAATGGCGTTGCAAAAATCCCGACAAAATAAGCGAAAATCCCGAAAACTTTCAGACCCTTAGGATGTGGGGGGGGGGGGTTAAGTAAAGTTTTACCATTCCTTACAAAACGAACCTTTTCCCTCCACAGCTGGCAGGCTCGACGGGCGCGTTCGCGGATGCAAATTTCGGAGGGGCGCGAGAGGACGGGTTGCTGAAATGATAGGCTTTCTGGAAAGCGAGCACCAAGAAGTGCTTACCTGCTCCTGCCGAATGTTGCTGCTCGGCGACTTGAAGAAGGGCATCGAGTGCACGAACTCGTGGGCCATCACGAAGCCGGCTGATCCGTACTAAAAAAAATCGACACCTAGACGATAAATAGAAGATAAAGACGTATACAAAGACGATAAATAAAAAAATAACGATACAAAATCCTCGTCTTTCTCTCTCGCTTTCTTTCTCTTTCTCTCCCTCTCTCTCTCTCTTTCTCTCTACCTCTTCATCTCTTTCTCACCCACTCTCTCTCTGTCTCTCTCTCTCTCTCTATCTCTCTCTCTCTCTCTCTCTCTCTCTCTCGCTCTAACATACCGCAATCGCCGGATCGGCCCTCGGATTCACGAGAACTGGCATCAGCTCGCCGACCGACATCGACACGTAGCGGCTTACGGTGTGGCTTCCGAGCTTGGCCATACCCACGGCCAGCAGCTGCTGGATCGACGCGTGCTTCTCGATCAAGGGCAGCAACATTGCCCGCCACGCGTATGCCGCCTCGAAGTAGCGGTTCGGCCATTCGGAGGGCGGGAACTAGCAAATTGTGAGTTTTTTACGGACTAGTTTTTTTTGGCATAAGCCTAACATTTTTATTGATCAGGCACATCTTTCTTTTTTTTCATTGTCTTGACTATTTTAAGGTTGGTTCAATCTTAGAAATTTTGATAAAAGATTAATTTTAGGTCGAGAAATCAATTTTTTTCTGCTTAAAATATAGTTGAATGATACAAAAAGCAATAAAAAAAATAGTTGTATAGTTTTTAGGCGTTTGTTATGTGTTTAACGATGCAATACCTCTCACCTTAATTTCTTCAAGAGCGTTCCTGGCCAGCTCGGGCAACTTGGCCAGCCCGTCGAGTTTGTCCAGCGTCTCGTCGAGCATCTCGAAGAAGACGGTCGTCTGGAGTAATCATTGGACTTCAAAAATTGCATCAAATACTCACATCATTGATGTTCTGCACATGCTGCTCGTAAAGCTCCTCATAGTTGGGCTCAGGCGAGAATCTCTGAAAATGTGGGATTTTTGGTTTTCGACATCGTGCGTCTTGGTCTTTTACCTCGACCAGCTTCAGCATCTGGGCCTGCAAATTCTTGGCCATTTTCCGGAGTCGCTGGCTGTTGGGTTGGATGTTAGCCTGGAAGCAGCTGAAGAGCAAGAAAAAACCAAAACAATGTGATGACCTCAAAAAACGCAAAAAAGGCTTGAATCTTACTAGAGCATCGGCCAGGAATTCGACGCGTTCGGGGATCTGTGCGATCTGCGTAATCAGCTAAAAAATGTTTAGATCTCGAATTTAAAAGCGCGCTTTATTTGAAAATACAAAAATATCAATTTTCTGACGAAAAGTGGTCGATTTTCAACCAAAAAAAAAGTATTTTTAAACTTTTTTGATAGTCTTTGCCCTTAAAACAGGGGTAAATTTTAATCAAACAGTTATCAGAAAATTAATTAGCATTTGTGGGCTAATAGGAAAAATTAGGCGCTCGTCCCCGCGATAATGCTGAAGAAATGCGTTTTCTCCTACTCAAACCGACATGTCCAAACAGCCGACGCTCGTCCCGTAGCGTGGCCGTGTCCTCGTGCATCCACTCCAGTTTTTTGCGCATCCCCTGACCCGTAAGGTATCTGGTGTTAAGTTAAGATACCTCCTGCATCTCCCTGCCTTGCTCCTCCTCGGGATCCGATATGAATTGATCCACTGGCGAGCCCATCCGACCGAGCGGATCGTAGAAGGCCGGGGTTTCCTCCCAAGGCGGGTTGTAGCGATGTTCTCAATAGTATAGAAGTAGGTCCTTGTGAAAAATTCAATTCACCTGCTACTTGGCCGTAGTACGTTTCTTTCCGCTCTATCGAAATTGGGCAAATCTGGGAAGTCCCCACCCTCTCTCTCTCTCTCTCTCTCTCTCTCTCTCTCCAACACCCACATGCCGATAGAAGTTGATGCACGGGTGGATGGCCGGGTCGCGGAATGCGGCGATGAACCTCTCGAAGAAGTTGGTCTTCATCAGGTCGGCCTTGAGCGCCTTTCCCCAGAACCAACGCCGATGAC